>JAVANC010000019.1:538652-656152 GCA_033319125.1 Parnassius glacialis
CCTGATGTTAAGTGGTTGCTGCGGCCCATAGACATCTACATCTATCCTCGTTTGCGAATCAAAATGCAGATGCGTTGCCACCCGTGAGGACTAAGATGGAATGCCTCATTTCCAGTAAAAAGGGCCTCCGGCCACCTGCACTCACCAAGCGAAATGCAGAGGTAAACCTCTACTTCACGCTGGTTTTCTGTGAGGTCGTGGTACCACCCCGGTTCGAGCTGGCCCATCCGTTTTATATTTATAATCAAAAATAAGCATCTTATTTGTTTATTTTTAAATATTAAAAATCTAATTTCACTTAAAATTGAAAAACCGACCAAGCTAAAAGTTTTAGCAAATCCAAATCCCACGTTATATTATTACGATATAGTTATTTTTAGTGCCAACTAGCCAATTCCAGGTAATCAGGAAGTGAGATTATAAAACCGTCATCCATCGGAGGTTGGAGGTCAAAGGGTTTTCTTGGTTTAGTAATGGAGCTTATTTAATAGTACGAGAATGTCGGTTGCTCATTAACTAACCCGTCTGACTCGAATGGCAAGTATGATGAGATATTGCAAAAATTGCCATTGTCTAAGTAGCAGTAGTATTAAAAAACGGCTGATTTAGGCAACGGATTATTTAAATATATATAACTCATGCGAACCCCTTGAAAAACAAACAGTTCTAGTTTTCTTTTAAAGTCATAATTTCTTTTTCCATTGAAATTTATATAAAGAATAATAAGAGGGTAGATTAAAAGTGTAGAAAAAGTTGAGTTTTGGTACATTTTTGCTATGAATCCGTGACGTCATTGCATTGCTTGGGTTTAAGCCTGTAATGGCCGGCAAACTACGGTCTAGTGGTCGCAATTTGAACGTTCGTGAACTGATAATAATAATTCAAAGAGCGCTACCGACACTCGAATCCACCACGAAAGTATTAACTACACAAATTTTATAATATTAATTAAATTTTTTGATGAATTAATTGTCACTAAACATATTACGACCTTGTCGATGCCAAAAAAATATTTCATTGTCCAGTTGGTTTGTTGGATATGTTTATTTTTTATTGTATATCTTATATTAATTTTTAAGAAGTTTTGGTGTACACACTTCGCAGGTTTGAGGCGAACTTTGGCCAGCAGATCGTAACGATCTCTTTCCACGCGCTGGGCGGGGGCGAGGCGGGCGGGGCGCGGCTGCTGCGGCGCGGCAGCCACATGGACGTGCTGCTGTGACCGCACCGCACTGCACAGCATCGCACCGCACTGCATCGCACCAAACCGGACCGGATCGGACCGCCCCGGACTGCATCGTATGGACCGGGCCGGACCGCACCGTACTGCATCGCACCGCACTGCATCGCATGGACCGGGCCGGACCGCACCGTACTGCGTTGAACCGCGCCGCACCGCACTGAATCGCACCGGACCGGGCCGGGTAGCACCGTACTGGATTGCACCGCACCGCACTGCATCCCACCGGACCGGACCGCACCGTACCGTACTGAATCGCACCACACTGCATCGAGTGGTACTGCACCGCGTCGCGCCGCACCACACCGCACCGTACCACATCGTACATCGTATTACTTCGCACAGTTGAACAGTAACTTGTTATTTATTTCGCTGTTTGTGCTTCGAGTTATGTATGTCTTACAAAATGATATGTGATCGAACTGAAATTTGTATATTAATAGTTAACTATTTAACTTTAGTTAAGCACTCTTGTTTTTAATTACTGTCGAAAATCAATGTATATGTTTTATACAAAGGGTCGTCGCGACGTCGCTTTAACATAGCGCCCTCGTACCTCACGCTAGCGGTAAAGTTTTAGCTTGCTTCTACAGAATAACGTTCAGACTGAATGTATGTCATTAGAGCTAGTTATTAATGTAAATTTTAGATAATATTCATTATTGAACAATGATCGGTTGTGGCGGTGAATCGATTCTTATGACGTAGTCTAATCGATCGGAGTGTCGTTATACATACAAACTTATTCAGCGCTGTGAATAAGTCGATTGTGAACTTCATGATTATAAAAATAAGTTGTTTTCTGAACAACAAGAATTAATTAATTTGTTTCTATTGAATGCATGCGTTGAAAAATCGTGATTTAGTAGTAAGACGTTTGTTATTCGGTTGTCGTAAGGGAGCACATGGGCTCGGAAATGACCCCTGACTAGTTCTTATGATACTTGTAGTTAAGTGCGAGCCGCTCGGCACAGTGCGAAGCGCCTCGCCCGCCCCGGACGTGGCCCGACCAAACTGCCTTGGCATGTTCTCGGCGAGGAACTCAATCTCACATCAAGCTCGAGGCGCGCCACACAATTAAATTAAGTTAGGATTAAGTCGCTCGAAAGCAACACAATGATTTATCTGTAATTATAAATAATAATAATAACTTGAATGCAATTGAAAAATATACGGCCGAACGCAATCAGCCTATATTCGTTCGTGTCTGTTCACTGCCCGTAGCGGACGAACGGGAAGGAGTCCGCAGTTCCGGATTTGCTCGTGCCAATTTGAAACTCCACTCTCATGTGATCTCACGTGCCAAAATAACTTTTAACGCTTTACTGACGGTCTTCTCACCGTAAACACTATTTGTCATTGTTTTCTTAAATTAAGAAATGCCTAAACATGGCTGTGATGATGTGTGAGAGCAGGATAATTTTTGAAGGGAAAGTGAGTGTGGGGAGGGGGCGTAGCAGGCATGTCTCTAGCTGTGCCCATGTCGGTATCAACATGCTATCGAAGGAGCACGAAAAGAACCGTATAGTGTAGAAGGTGTCGACGAGCCGGCGCGCACATTTGTCTACGAATGCGCTCCGGCGTGTCGACATTTTGCATATTGTACATGTTACGTTTCAGCGATAACTATTAATAAAATGTTTGATCGTTTTAAATAAAGTTTAAGAGAGTTTTTAGAATTTTGTTTTATTTACTATATTTTACCCTACAGTATAAATAAACAAGGTATAGAGCGCGCGTATCGCTCATTGCCCATTATGCCAAGCGTAAGCAGGTGTTCACAATTAGATACTGTTACATAAATGAAGCGTTTGAAAAGTAATGCTCGCAGACTGCTATGTGTTATTGTTAGTTTACATTACGTTAGTATTTTTAGTATATAATAAGTAGTAAGTAACAAGGTAGGTTCGAGCAGATCAATAAAACACTGGTACGACTTTATAAAGCGATGTTTATAAGTCTAACAGAAAAATCTAATTGATTTACCGCCCTTTAAAAAGGGTTAACTTGTTGTTGTTTTGTTTGATAAATTGCAGTTTTACGTAAAAGGTATTTTATTCTAATATTTTTGAATGAAATCCATTAGTTTTGAAAAAAAATCGTGATGATACACACGTAAGTACGTATGTATCTACATAAATAACTGCCGAAGCGAGTTTATTAATCGCTTTAAAGTAAGTGTAATATTACACTTTACTTTAAAGCGATTACTATTTTACTATTTTCTTTGACTTACTATTTTCAACAGTGGTAGAGCCACGCGGCAGCTTTTGCTGACGCACGGATGGGCCGGCTCGAACCGGGGTGGTACCACGACCTCACAGAATACCAGCGTGAAGTAGAGGTTAACCTCTGCGTTTCGCTTGGTGAGTGCAGGTGGCCGGAGGCCCTTTTTACTGGAAACGAGGCATTCCATCTTAGTCCTCACGGGTGACAACGCATCTACATTTTGATTTGTAATAGAGGATAGATGTAGATGTCTATGGGCCGCAGCAACCACTTACCATCAGGTGGACTGTGTGCTCGTTTGTCACCCTTATCATAAAAAAAAACTTCAATTTTAAGTTTAGCTCTGTATTGCACCTCCAACTTGCGCAGTCCAACCTTACTATCAAAAATGGATGAAACATTAAAACGAATGGAATAAACGAAACTCCTGATGTTGGGCTCCCTTTTGAGATTTTTTATTGCTACCTATTGTTACGGCCTACGACTGCCCCTGCGAAGGTGGACTATCCCGGGGCCCAAGCAGGAATTTTACGGGCAGACGCAGGTCGGGCCTCCAAAGTGGCCACGTGGAGATATCCTATCACAATAAAGGAGGAGGCTAGTTAACTTGAAGGTACTTACCTGCTTCGGGAGCGGAGACTCTTCACCAGGATATGCCCGGCTGATGAAAGTGTAGTGCGTGTAGGTGGTGTTTGTGTGTGTCTGTGTGTAGGTGGCCTAGGCTAGATGACACAATGCTGTCCCGGAGGAGGTATTCTCCTGCGGAGTCCCCGGTACAATTCCCTTCTTAAAGGCACTAGTTCAGTCTATTCACGTAATTGTACAGTCAAAAACTTCAAACGCAATCACTATATAATTTGCACAATTACTTTCAACGAAGTTAGTTAATCCGTAAAGACCAACACGTGGTGCGGCCGACGACAGAGGTACAAGCTCAACTCCGTTCGTGACGCGACAAATTAAGCAAGAAACAAAAACGTCCGTTCCGATCGAAAAAAACTTTACACTAAATCGCCTCGACGTGTCCAGTCGACCGGCTCGAAACGAATGTCGGCGCGGGGGGGGGGGGGGGATGTAACCTCGACACTGTGCGAGGCTATAAGCGTGTGGTTATAATACAATTTCCAAAAATATTTAATATTTGCCTAAACAAACCCCTGCCCCCGCGAGTAGATTGGCAAACGGGACAAAGTCTCGACGGCACGTTGCAATACCGAATTTCCGACCGAAACCTCGGCCACCCTAGGCACCCCATCCGATCCATACGACAACTTAACAATGCGCCCACGGCGCCAATACAAAGGCAGAGCGTTGAGTTCTTTAACCAACACGAGGTCTCCAACCCGAGGAGAATCCGTCTTGTCTGACCACTTAATGCGCTGCTGCATAAGATGTAGGTACTCCAGAGACCATCGGTGCCAAAAGCTCTGAGTCATTTGTTGAAGCAGGTCATACCTGCTCAACCGCGAAGAGTTCGCTTCCCTGAAGGGGTACTCGGGCAGAGCGTTAAGCGGCTGGCCAATCAGGAAGTGTCCCGGGGTTAGAACCTCCAAATCATTCGGATCGGACGAGAGGGGACAGAGGTGCCGAGAGTTGAGTACCGCCTCAATTTTATAGAATACAGTGGCGAGCTCCTCAAATGTCAAAATAGTTTCACCAATAACGCCACGGAGATGCGTTTTTGCAACTTTAACCACCGCCTCAAAAATACCGCCCCAGTGTGGACACGCCGGAGGGTCGAATTTCCACTGGATGCCCCTTTTTGACATCGCATTGCCTAAATAAGTCCGGTGGCTGGACAGAAATTCTACGACCTCTTTCAGATACCTATCCGTGCCCTTATAATTCGTTCCGCAATCAGACCGGATCAGGTCGTTCTTAATATAATGGTGGGTTACCAGCAACCGGACAAAAGCGCCGTCCTTGGGGAGCAGTAACGGATGTCGAGATCCGTATGGCAGTTGGGAATTTCTCAAACGTCCACCAACGCGCAGCATCCCAGCGTCGTCCAGAAAGAGGTTCAGACGGGCCAGAGCGCCCTTGACAATGGAGCCACGCTTTAAATATTCAATCACGGGCTCAAAATGCTCCGTTTGGACCATACGGGTCCAGTGCATCAAAGCTTCACGACGCTCGCTAGGGGACAAAACGAAATCAGAGAGTCGGTTGGCCGGATCTCTCGAATTGCGGACAAATCGGCGCAACCAAGCAGTCACTCCTAAGAGCTTATCGAGAAAGCTGTACCGTTCCAGAAGAGAGAGATCCCGAGTGGGCGTATCCTTGCCCACTCCTACTCAGGCTCGTAGGCCAGGCAATTCGATAGGTTCGGAGTAATTACCCTGGGGCCAGAATGACTGAGACTCAGATAACCAACCGGGACCCACCACAGCGGGTGGTCAACCAGTGAGGGGGCCTCACAGCCGCGAGAAGCGCAGTCTGCGGGATTCAACTCCCCTGGGACATGTCTCCAGTTTAGAGAAGTCTCAGAACTCTGGATTTGAGACACGCGGCTCGCCACAAAGACCTCAAGATTGTGAGGTGCAGCTCTGAGCCAACAAAGTACTATCTCACTGTCCGACCATGCGTAGACGTCCGTAATGTCGATTACAGGCTTCAAGGACGAGTGAAGGTGGTTGAGTCGCGTGAGAAGAGCGGCTCCGGACAGTTCCAATTTAGGGATAGTTAAGCGAGACCTAATGGGAGCAACCTTGCTTTAAGCGAGTACGAGATGAACTGCGGTATGACCAGAAGAACTCACAGTCCGCAAATATACGACAGCCGCATAGCCTTTCTCAGAGGCGTCGCAAAACCCATGTAGGGTAGCCCTACATTTCCTTCGAGGGAGGAAGCACCTTGGCATGGAGACCCGGTTGATGTCCGGAAGGGAGGAGACCATGGAGAACCACTCGCAAGAGGGCTCCGCTAATAGGCTCGTCCGTCACGTACAAATGTCGTCCATGTAGACCGAAGTCTCCAAAATAGAAGCTCCCCGAGCGTATCTTAGGCGCTCTCTCTCAGCGAATTCAAGGAGGGTTCGCATGGCGATATACGGGCTGGACCGGAGTCCATAGGTGGTGGTGTTCATATCAAACATCTGTATCGGATCACTGGGCTTCTCGCGCCACAATATCAGCTGATATCGACGGTCATCACGATGGACCACTGATTGTCGAAACATCATCCGAATGTCGGCTACAAAAACCACTTGGTGTCGACGGAATTGGGTCAAGATGTCGGATATGTCCTTGATCAGATTAGGACCAGAGTGAAGACACTGGTTCACAACGGAGAGCGGGTCAGCCATCGGAGGGGGAGGAGACCACATAACCGGTCCAAAGAAGCTGAGCCCAAATATTGTGGACATGGCCGACAAGCCATCGGGCTGTAGGGCTCGTATCTCACCTAATAAGATGAACCCCAGCGCGTCGGCCCCCAGTAACAAATCTATAGGCTCAGGTTGGGACCACCGAGGGTCTGCCGGTCTCAAACCCGACGCACAACGAACTGCGCTGTCATTTATACGAACGTTAGGGAGAAACCCTACAATGTCATCGAGGACATTTACCTTGACTAAAATGTGAACGTGTTCGCTGGCAGGGCTTAACACCAACTCCGCTTGTCCCCTAGGAGCAGGAGGCTCAGCACCTCCGATACCTACCATCGGACGTGATTCAGAGCTCCAGGGGAGCCCCAGTCTTCCCACCAACCAAGTGGAGGCCACACTACGTTGTGAACCCGAATCCAATAGAGCTCGAACCGTTAAGCGGTCGCCGCTCGGGTTGTACACCTTCACTGAGGCCGTCGGCAATAGAACAGTTTGACAGGTGAACTGCTGACGGCTCAAAGGCTCAGTGGAGGCGGTCGTGGCGGGAGCTAGGGCGGCAGCCTCCTTTCTGGAGCTGCCTCTGTCGGACCGGCACCCGAACCGGGGACCCCGAGAGCGGCACTCCGACGGCATCTCGATGACCCTCGGCTGGAATTTCCCGAATGGGCCGACCTGGGGAAATTCGGGGATCCGAGGCCCCGACGCCCGGGACCGATACGAGGTCTCCGGAACCCGGTAATACCGGCACCGACCAAAGGGGGGAGGGCGGCGTTCCAGTCGCGGCCTCTCAGCCAACGGGGGTGAGAACGGTCTAGATGACCGCTGAGTGGCCGCGAAGCCCCTCTCAACACGCTGAGTGGGGTGACGACCCCCCCGCCCCTGGGGGAACGACTCCCCGACCGGTCGGGGGAGGAACTCCCCTCACAACAAGGGCACGAGTAACACGAGCGGCGCTCCCTGGCGATAGTTCGCCTCGCCGGAGCCGGCTTGCACAACAACTTAGGGCACGACGTCGCCCAGTGGTCGGATGCTCGACAATAGGAGCAGGGGGGTGCCTGCCTGGCCGCTAGGCCACTATAAGAGGATAGGGGGGGCGCGCTCCCGCGGGAGCTCCGCTCTTCCTCAGGGTGGTTGGCGATGCCTTGGCCGTCGGATTCCGCCTCTCCCTGGGCACCGCTCGGGCGACAGCCGGCGGGCCCTCGACGGCACCTGCTGCGTTCTCCAATTGCCTGCACTGCTACTCCAGGAACCGCAGCAGGTCCGTTAAGGGGGGAATATACGAGGCGCCATCCCCGCCGTACCTCTCCTAAAAATGGAGCCGAAGATCGAGGGGCAGGCGGGACAGCACGATGTGGAGTAAAAGGACCTCTCGTTCACCGGTAAATCCAGCCGCCGCAACGAGTTGCGATCCACCACGACTGGATTCACGATGTCCTCACGTAGTCTGGTCCGGTCCTTCAGCAGCCTCCGAACGTGTACGTCAGCAATCCGCCGGACGTTGGCGTACCTTCCGGCGAGGAGGTCCCTGGCGTTTTGGTAGGCGTCGTCCGACAACTTAAGGTGGCCGACGACGCCCAGGGCCTCCCCCTCCAGTGATGCCAGGAGGTAACCCATTTTTTGGCTTGGTGTTAAGTCCCTCCGGGCGTGCACTAGGCTGTCAAACAGGCCGACGAAGGTCAGCCATTCGGAGAGGACCCCGGAGAACCTTGGCAGGTCCAGAGTTGGGAGTCGTCCTAACAGCTCCGGCTGAGTAGGATGCTTCCGAGGGGATTCGGGCAGGCCACTCATCCGAGCTTCACGTGCTTCCTTAGCATGCTTGGCCCCCGCTTCGATCAAGTCGTCCGTGAGCGAAAAGAATTGCTCGTAGTCCCCGAGGCAGGAGTCTAGGACTCCCTGTTCCGCATCATCCTAGGCTAATAGCTCTGTGCAAGCCTCCTCCACTACGGCCTTTCCGGCCATGACCTGCTCGAGCCGCTTCTCTAAACTATGGACCCGATCCGGTCGTCCTATCAAGGCATATGAGTGTTGGCGGGCGAACGCAGCTCCGCCTCCAGGCGACGCGCCGGTAGCTTGTGCGATGGCATCACTACTAAATACAATTAATACGCGGCTCAAATATAAATCAAATTAACAAAAAACAAACCTATCAAATCAAGTTAAATACAAGTTATCACAAAAAAGAACACAAATCAAATTAACAAGTAACAAACCCTAGTACGATCAACAAATTATCCGATTACGTGACAACCTTATCCACCTAGTCAAGGTACCCCGCCTTAACAAACGACGGTAAGTAGTTTGTTAAGTAAGCCTTAACAAAACTCTAGCTTGTTCAACCTACGGGCATTTCCACCGATTCCGATTCGATTCTACCCGCGAGCAAACAAAAAAAACAAGCAACAAAGGAAAGAATTTTATTATTACGTACTACTATGTTATATTATTAATATTACGGCCGTGGCGTGATTGAAAATCAATCAGCCGCGCTTCTGCTACCAAAATTGTTATGGCCGACTGCCCCTGAGAAGGTGGACTATCCCGGGGCCCAAGCAGGAATTTTACGGGCAGACGCAGGTCGGGCCTCCAAAGTGGCCACGTGGAAATATCCTATCACAATAAAGGGATAGGCTAATTAACTTGAAGGTACTTACCTGCTTCGGGAGCGGAGACTGTTCTTTTTTTTTTCAATATAGATCACATGTGTAATTCTTATTGAAAGTCATTTTTTACTTTACCACTGGTTCGAAAAAAAACCTCCGTCCTGGGAAGAACCAGCAAGAAATCCAGCGGGACTTTTTTTTAAAGCAAATTTTACAATAATGGTTATACAACTATATAAGTACAAAATTTATTTTAGAAACAGCTTGGAAGCGATCACCTCATTCCCAGGGGTTATTATCAACCATGTATTCATTTATACTATAATAACCCTTTTTATACAGTTTCAACTTAACTAAACATTTAAACTTGCTAATAGAGAGAGCCTGTACACTTTCCGGCACCTTGTTGTAATAACGTATACATTGCCCCAAGAATGAATTACTGACTCTGTGGAGTCGAGAAACTGGTATCACTAGCTTGTGTTTGTTCCCAGTGTTTACAGAATGCACATCACTTTTTTACTAAAACTACCTTTGTTTTTGTGAACATACATTAGATTTTCGTAAATATACTGAGAGGCCAAAGTTAATATATTTATTTCTTTAAATTTATCTCTAAGAGACTCTCTCGGTTTTAGGTTGTAAATAGCTCTAATGGCCCTCTTCTGTAAAACAAAAATAGTTTCTGAATCAGCCGCATTTCCCCATAGCAAAATCCCATAAGACATTATGCTATGGAAATAACTGAAATAAACTAATCTAGCTGTCTCGACACTAGTGAGACCTCTAATCTTTTTTACAGCATAGGCTGCAGAACTTAGTCTGCTTGCTAGTTTGGATATATGGGGGCCCCACTGAAGCTTTGTGTCGAGAGTGATGCCAAGAAAAACAGTAGATTCAACAGGGCTCAGTTCTTTCCCATTTAAAAACACATTGGTACTCAGATTTTTAACATTCGTTGTTGTAAATTTAATACATTTAGTTTTATTTCCGTTTAAATGTAGATTATTAACGTTAAACCAATGCACTAATTTTGATATAGCATTATTCACTTCGTTACCCATTACCACTTCAGCTGCGGATATCATTTCCAAGTATATCACGCAGTGAGACCCCGAGCATAGCCCTCTCCATAGCTCGCTGAGTGACCTTGAGCTTTCTCATACGGCCAGCAGTGAAGGATCACGTCTCAGTTTCATAAATCATCACTGGCAACACACACAGGTCGTACAGTCTCGTTTTCAAGTTTTGAGGTATATATGACGAGATGTGTCGTAATTTCCCGAACGCTGCCCAACCGAATTGAATCCATCAATCGACCTCTCGGTCGAAGTTGGACTTACCTAGTCGGTCTATTTGGCCCAGGTAAATATACTCGTCAACAACTTCGAGCTTAGTGCTCCCAACAACTACCGGCATAGGTGTAACATGGACATTAAACATGATCTTTGTTTTGTCCATGTAAATCTTAAGACCTATCCGTTGGGAGACACTATTGCGGTCATTGAGCATAGTGCTTAGTTCCTTCAGCGATTCTGCCATAAGAACTATATCGTCGGCCAAATGAAGGTGAGTGTTGTACTCGCCATTGGTGCTAATACTATATCCTTTTCAGTCCAGTAGCTTGAAAAAGTCTTGCAGCGGTGAAGAGTTTCGTAAATACAACGTCACCCTGTCTTACACCTCTCTGCAGTTGGATAGGTTTCGTACTCTGATTCTGTACTCGGATAGCCATCGTAGCTACTGTATAAACACTTCAGCACTTCGATATACCAACAGTCAACTTGATAGCGCTAAAGGGACTGTAGCACCACCCAAATTTCGACGGAATCAAAGGCTTTCTCATAGTCCACATACGCCAGACATAGTGACAAATTGTACTCCTCGCACTTCTCTACAATTTGCCGAAGGGTATGTATGTGGTCTATGGTGCTAAAGCCTTTTCGGAAACCGGCTTGTTCGGGAGGCTGGAAGTCGTTGAGTCTGCAAGCGAGACGATTCGTAATGACTCTCGAAAAAAACACGGAGACGCGGCTCAGAAGGGAAATCGGTCTGTAGTTCTTCAAGAGAGCGTTGTCACCTTTCTTGAAGAACAAGACCACCCCACTTCTGCTCCACGCCTCCGGTGTAGTCCCACCATGGAGGACGAAATTAATGAACTTCTGAAGAGCTTCAAGTACTGGTTTTCCACCTGATTTCAGAAGCTCTGTTGAAATTCCATCTCACATGGAGCCTTGCTTTTTTTAAGGTGCTGGAGAGCCATTCTAATCTCACTCAGACTGACGTCCGGGATGTAATCGGAATAGTGTCGGATAATACTCTTGGATCATTACTCACACTTGCGTGTGGCTCTAACGATGACGTGTACAGCTGCCCATAGAAGCTCTCAATCTCACTCAAAATCTCAGGTGTCCTGGAAACGACGCTGCCACGCTTGATCTTCAGCTTCGACAGTTGGCTCTTTCTGGCAGACAGATCTCTAGCAAAGACTTTGGAGCCCTGGTTCCGATCGATCGCTTGTCAATGTTCAATTCGCAATTGTGTTCGCCACAGAACTTGATGACACGCCTATGGTGCCATCAGCTATGTGTAAAAGTAATGTTCTATTTTATGCTTTTTTCACTTATTTAGACCTATTTAAGTTTATTTGACCTCAAACACCAGTTACAAACGGAAGGATACTTGTTTTTAGTGAGTAACTACGTGTTTTTCTACGTGTTTTCTTTGAAATTGAGAGTAAGTGACTTTTTTTAAGCAGAGATTATAAACCTTTTGTACAATTTTTTTGTTTTATAAAAAAATCATTTATATAAGTAAGTACTGATAAATCACACTGGAAAACCTTGGTCTTTATTAAATTAAATTTTCACCTAATAATAATATTTGTAAATATCAAACAACCAAGAACCTTAATTTGGAAAAAATAAGTTTTATGATTCATTAATATTTACAAATGTTAAATATTATTTAATGTTATACAAATGTAAAAGTAAAGTCGATTCGAAAACGTCTAATTAGTAAGAATAGCAAAACAAGTGTTTTCAAAAGGAAACAAACGCCGGCGCTATACGGCGGCAGATTGACAAAAGACTATTTATTAGCGAACTTTTTTATGCATGAACGGTTTCAAACTGTTTCAAGCAAAAATAAACCTTATACCATATCACAAGAGCACATGGTACTTCGTAGGTCTATTCGGCCATATGATAGTAATACGACGGCAGTTCAACCATTTTAAGCAAAATTAAACAATAAGACAAACGCATTGTTGTTTTTTAACAGGACACTTGTTTTACAGAAATTTATTTACAACTAGAGTTTGTGAGCGATCGCAATGAGTGCTATTATTTATTACTTATTAGACTATTTTTCTACAACATGATTAAAAACCCACAAAGTAAAAAGAGTACCATGTACAAGTTAAAAAAAGGTTGTCAACCCCTAAAAATTTCAAATTTTCAATATATCCAGAAACGAAGCCGCATGCATGAACTACTTGCAAAATAATGAATATTTTGTTCTGGATAAATTTTCCAAAAACGCAATTTGAGAGAGTTATAACGATTTTTAAAAAGACACGATTCGTGTGTCATACGCCACACGCAAAAGTAATCGATGGCACGCCTGGTGTGCCATCCGCACTGAACCGGTTAATATGGGCCTGACGACCATAGTAACCATAGTAACTACCAGACATATTTGACGTATTTTCATAAGCCTTGTCTCTCGCATTTTTTTTATATCAAGTTTATACTGATTTTAAAAAAAATTATAGCGGCCTGTTCTTCCCCTTCGTAACTTACTATGGGAATAAATGTAAGTATAAGAACAGTATGAGATATGTCGTCGAATCGACGCTTATTGAGAAATATTTGGCTTTAATAATTCCATTAACAATGAATTTTAAAACTTTACTTCCCAATATTTCAATAAGTTCTTCGCAAATCGTTGAAGACAAATATGACTGTCTTCCTTTCCCAACATTACCATATTTGGCTAAATGCGAACTAGGAACGGATCGTACTCCGCAAGTTTTTTTTATAGGATAAGGGTGACAAACGAGCACACAGTCCACCTGATGGTAAGTGGTTGCTGCGACCCATAGACATCTACATCTATCCTCTATTACAAATCAAAATGCAGATGCGTTGTCTCCCGTGAGGACTAAGATGGAATGCCTCTTTTCAAGTAAAAAGGGCCTCCGGCCACCTGTACTCACCAAGCGAAACGCAGAGGTAAACCTCTACTTCACGCTGGTATTCTGTGAGGTCGTGGTACCACCCCGGTTCGAGCTGGCCCATCCGTGCGACAGCAAAAGCTGCCGCGTGGCTCTACCACTGTTAAAATTAGTTATTTTAAAATTCCCAAATAGTTGCCATTATGTTGAGAACGAAAAATTTCATCATCACCACGAAATGCTAATCCACGGGATGCCAAAAATTTAATCCCTAATCCTCTTTGTAAAACTTTTATTCAATATTCCCTTTCTTTGGTGAATGTCATTTCAAAATAGGCGTCAAGTCAGCCGTAAATACATCGTCTACTAATCAGTGTCTCTAATGAGAATAATGCAACGCACCGAGAATGTGTGCAGCACATTCTCAGTGCGTTGCATTATTGCATGGGATTGAATTCTTTGTCGCGCATTTTTCCAATCAGAAAATTCAGTTTGAGTTTGTGATTGGCTATGATCTTTGCCAAAAAGAACACATGGAAAGCAGTATAATTTTCCAGTAGATGGAGAATACATGAGCCACTCTCGTTTAATTTTACAGCCGCTTACCTTTTACTTATGTTTCCGAAAAAACATAGATTGACAAAAAATCTTTTAGTGTCGCCATATTGCCGGCTTGAAGCAGAATAACCATACTCTCAAGTGATGACATTCATAATGATCTTATAGTAAAAATCTTGTATTTCGTTGCTAATATTTTGCCATAAGCCAATGTCATTCAGGTATTCTACTGCTAGGTGGACTTCGTTTTGGTGTAGTAATTGGACCTGCACCGCTAAATTAGCTGTTTTTTTTTTGTTGTGTTTTTGCTTGTTTTTTTGTCCTGGTCAATCTGTTCAGAACACTCGCGATTGGCGACTAAATCCGAGTCGGAAAAGATTTTGTGTTTTCTTTAATAGTTCATGACGCTTGTTTTGTTGTTCAAGCCGCATTTTATGTTTTTCTGAACCACATACGTATTTTTTGTTTACGGGTTTCTACGACATTTTGTTACCTAAAGAAGTGGTAAACAACCGTGTGAATGAAAATCGGCGCGAGAGAAATTGTAATAATTTCTATAATACCTATCTACACAAAAAAAAACTTTGTTACTTCACACTCGTCGAATTTGTAGTATGAGATGAAATAAATACTTGTGTGTACAATAAAATCTCGCAATCAATTATCAAACTTACTTGGTAGATGGTAGTTACTTAAATTTTAGTATCTATTACTCGCTTGTTGTGTCGCTGATTTTATGAAGATACTGGCAGTCTAAAACCTAGCACTCTTATCCCAATTCGTTAGTTTGGAAACACAGAGTAGAGTAATACTTTTTAAACTAAATTCACGGTCACTCACAATTCTCTACGTAATGCATCCAACGAATCGGGGATTCCCCCAATGTGAATGAAGTCTAGTACTCACTCTGCCGATCGCTCACCGGCTGCGTTCCGAATTAATACTTTAAGTATAAAAATATCTAGCATTCTCATATCCAAATTCATAAGTTATGAAAGAGAGCAGAGTAAAACTTTTTAAATTAATTTCATTCACGGTCGCAATACTCACAAAACGCAATTTCAGATCAAGTATTTAAGAACTTTTGTATATCGTACAATACGCTACATAACGCATCAATATTGTTAGTTCTACTACACAATACTAGATGGCTAGATGATTCTGCTCTGTAAGTATGAAGTTAGTTATGATAAGGGATAATAATAAGATTAAACTAAGGATAGTAGGTATATTCTAAGTCTATGGTTAGTTCTGTAAGTATACTTCATCAACTGACAGCATGCGCCGCTAAAATTATGGAGTGTAGAGTACAAGGAGAACCATCTTATAAGGGGCGAAAGTTGAAAAAGTGTCCTACTATTTACTGAAAATGGAGTTTCCAAAACCTACCACAATAGCGCTGGCGTCTGAAAAACTACGATATGAATATAGCTGTTGTAGACGGAGTGAAGTCAGCTGAAATCAAATATTTAAAAAATTTCATGACTAGAGTTAGTTAGTAAAATGCTAGTATACAAAATCTCAACTGTTTACGTAGTACAAAACCAAGCGGATTGGTCGGTCCTTGTTTATTTCTCCATGTTATTCTAATTACTTTTGGCGCTTTTTTTTAATTTATCTTATGCTACTGCAGCGTCACCCTTATTGGACACGTTTTTAGGGACACTTTTCATATATAGAGATGGTCCTCCTTCTACACTACATTCCATAGCTAAAACGCAATAATACATAATATTGTCATTGAGGATACTGAAATTAAATTTACACTGTATGAAACATTTTCATTACTTTTGTGCGCGCACGGCCCCTAGCTGATGCGGGGCCCCTGGGCAGTTGCCTACTCTGCCTAATGGTTAATCCAGTCTTGTAAATATAGGCCAAAGAAACAATTAGTGCTCGTGCTCCTTTCGTGATTAATTACAATTTCGAGAATGTTCATACCCGTACTTACTGTTCATACTCACTAACGCGCCGCGCTCTATAGCTTGCTTATGTATAATCTTAGATTTCACCCCTTTTTCGCGTTTTCATAATGTATATTTTTAATATAATTTAATTACTTCACGATTATAATACATCAACAACCTTGAGATAGTTATTCATGTATTAAAAAGTAAGTTAAGAGGGAAGCAATTGCATCAGAAGTTATATAATTAGCTGTTTCGGCTTTCTGCTCACTCAGCCAGGGCCTGATTTACTTACAGACAAACTAGGCTGGAGCCTAGAGTGCAAGATTCAAAGAAGGCGCCGCGCTTACCTTTACAAGCAACACTTATGTTCAGAATAAAATTTGGTATAATATTCTCAAGAAATAGAGTAAGTGCTGCAAGTATTTTACTTGTTGCTCTTTCTTTATTTTACTACAAAACAAATAAATAGATTGTCAAAATAAGACTCGACCGGTGAAGGACAACGCTCTAACAGAATACCAGCGTAAAATAGCAGCTTAACGCTGCTGTGTTTCATATGGTGAGTGTAGAGAACTGGAGACTCGTTTTACTGGAAATGAGGCATTCTATCGTAGTCCTCAAGGTTGACAACGCATCTGCATTTTGATTTGCAACCGAGGATAGTTGTAGATGTCTACGGGCCACAGCAACCACTTACCATCAGATGGACGGTGTGCTCGTTTGTCACCCTATCCTATAAAAAAAACTGAGTGGACTGTGATTCTTCAAAGATTTTAAACTGCTTAAGCTCTCTTCTCTGCCTATAATTTTATTTAGGTGTTTTCCAAGGGAACTCCTGTCAGACATCTGTTCCATCTCTGCACAGGGAAAACGACTCACTGTCCCATGCTACAAAGGAGAAAGTCGATCTTTTACGTTCTCTTTTTGAGTCCAACTCGACTCTCTATGACACCGCCAACCATCCCGCGGTATGATTGTTCCATACTGGATGTGCGGTTTACACAGCGCTCGGTATGCAAAGCACTCCTCTCCATGGAATCCATCAGTATTAGTCAACAAGTCGAGTAGGCCTCATGGAGTATCTCCTTTAGCGCTGAAGACGGGTGTACCGGAGTTAGCACCAATTCTAACGCGTCTTTTTCGGTACTCATATTCCCTAGGCGTAATCCTGAATTTATGAGAGGTGGCTTTAGTGCACCCGAACCCTAAAAAGGCGACCGCTCAGATCCGTACAACTACAGAAAATAATGGAATCCATTATAAACTGCCAGCTCATGAGGTACTTTGAGGACCACCAGCTGGTTAGACTTGACTCTAAGGAGCGGAAGTAGTAGAGTCCAATAAAGTGGCCTTGGTCGTTACTTTGAACATAGCGAAGGCCTTCGATGGCCTTCAATGGAGACATCGAACATCGACATTCTGATGACGGTTCACCATGACTGTGTGATCTACTAGGAGCTTTCTTCTTCGCAATATAATATAATTCTTTGTGGAATCATCGTTTTGTAAAAATCGCCATTGGCAAATAGCGATTTTTCCAAAACGATACGACTAAGAGACCTTCAAGTAACAAGCTAATCCCTTTTTAAAAGGCTGGCATGGCACCTGCAATTTCCCTGGTGCAATTATTCATGGGCGATGGTCGACACTTACTATTAGGAAAATTTGATTTAATGAAGACGAAACCTCGTGGTAAATGTTATTAAAATATAAAAATCTAGTAAATATATTCATGGGTTGGGCAAGCACAGACAGAACAAGCTAGTGGGGGGAGGGCATATTATACATAGTTATCCTAGGGCTTCTAATTCAGGCAATAATCGCCTCGGAACTCTAAATCAGGCACTGCACTCAGCGGTCAGCCTTCGCAGAGTCTATCACCTGAGGATACCTCTTGAAGCTAGCAAGCTTTTTTTCTCGGGTAATGCGACTGACATTGAAACTCTCTATGTTCAAAATCTTTGCAATAAAAAACCTAAGTCGTAAGGAATCTCTTAAAGAAAATTTTAAGGAAAAATTGTTTAATGGTTATTACACTACTCTTTAGTACATGATTTATAATAATCCCAGGGAATGAGGTTGATCGCTACCGTACTGTTTCTAAATGTTTTCATACTTAATTGTATTTCTTTTTATAGAATAGGAGGCAAACGAGCATGCGGCTCACCTGATGGTAAGTGACTACCACCGCCCATGAACAACCGCAACACCAGGGGAATTGCAGATGCGTTGCCGGCCTTTTAGAAAGGAGTAAGCTCTTTTCTTGAAGGTTCCTAAGTCGTATCGGTCCGGAAAATTCGCTGGTGGTAATTGATTCCACAAGGAAGTTGTGCGAGGGAGAAAACTTCTTCTAAATCGCATAGTGGTGGACCGCCAATCATCCAGATGGTATGGATGGTAACGCGAGTTTTGTCGCGATGTGCGATGGTGAAATTGAGCGGCTGGAATCAGTCAGAACAATTCCTCAGAGCACTTCCCGTGATAGATGCGATAAAATACGCAAAGAGATGCAACATCTCTACGCAGTGCCAGTGTATCGAGCTGATCAGAAAGAACTCGGTCGTCGAAGATTCGAACCGCTCTGCGCTGGATGCGGTCAAGTGGAAGGAGCTGGCACTGGGGTGCCCCGGCCCAGAGATGAGAACAGTATTCCATGTGTGGCCGAACTTGCCCTTTGTAAAGTTGCAAGCGATGTGCCGGCATGAAATACTGTCTCGCTCTGCTGAGCACGCCAAGCTTTTTAGAGGCCAATTTGGCCTTCCCTACCAAGTGACCACGAAACTGCACACTATTCGATATATCGACGCCAAGGATTCCGATACTGGCTGAGGCAGCAAGGGGAGTGCCTTGAAACTGAGGAGATACGACAAAGGGGTTCTTTTAGCGGTAAACGCGCAAACTTGTATCTTCTGGGGATTGAACTGGACTAGATTTAGTCGGCCCCAATCCGAGACTTTGTTAAGCAAAGACTCGACTTCAGACACAAGTTTGTGCCGGTACACGGCGACGTTTTCCCGAGAAATATTAGCCCAGCCAGTATATAAGGCATCACCAGTGCTGTCGTCTGCATAGCAATGAATGCTACCAGTTAGCAACATATCATTGATATGCAGGAGAAACAGCGTTGGTGATAGCACGCAGCCTTGTGGAACACCAGCGTTGATAGGCTTGTAGTCGGAGCATGCACCGTCTACAACGACCTTGATGCTCCGATCTGCAAGGAAGCTGGTGATCCAATTGCACAATTTCTCGGGAAGCCCATAGGAAGGAAGCTTCGAAAGAAGCGCTTTGTGCCAGACCCGATCGAAGGCCTTCGCTATGTCCAAACTAACGGCCAACGCCTCCCCCTTGGACTCTACTGCCTCCGCCTATCTATGAGTTAAGTAGACTAGAAGATCACCAGCTGATCGATTCCGACGAAAACCGTACTGGCGGTCACTAATCAGCTGGTGATGCTCAAGGTACCTCATGAGCTGGCAGTTTATAATGGATTCCATTGTTTTGGAGAGCAAGGAGGTGATGGCGATAGGCCTGTAGTTGGAAGAGTCTGAGCGGTTGTATAAAAAAATAAAAAACTATTGGTAAATCCAATTGTGCATGCCCTAAGCGTATTAAAAAAATTACGTATAACATAATTATTCGTAATTTTTTTGTTAGTTTAAATATAAATACACACAAGTTTTCACTAATAACCTTATTATGACACTTCCAATTTTCTAATATTTTATGTCAAACTTCAATTTAAAAATCCAAAATTGCACGACTCATAATGCTCATAATATTATCATCATATCATCATTCAGTTCACTACATAAAGTTCAACGCGTATTTAAGTATAAATATACTTAAATATTTACATCCTACTTACTTTTAGTATGTAGTACTATTACTTATTCTGTGCTTTTAAAACATTGTAATAAAAATCTTTGATTATAATAATAATAATGTATGAAATATGGCTTTTCGAACATTTTGTATTTGTACAGCGATCTTTTTGAGCCGCTGCAAACAACCGACACAGTATCCACCCACGACGACGATTAACGCGGAAACGCCGAAGTAATTGAGTGAGGCAGAGGCAGTCTGTTTAGTAAAATAAATTATTACAAGGCTGTTATAACAACGAAAATTTCCGGATTTTTACGCCGAAAAAAATAATTATAACTATACAAAAGAAAATTAAACTACCATTTACATTTCATGGCTTCCCACAAAATAGATGAAGAGATTAAAAAATAGATTAGAGTTCAACAAAAAACACTAAAACCACTTTTTTATGTAAAAATAGCAATTCATCGATTTAAAAAAATATTAATAAGTTCAACAATCATTTATCTTTCTGGCAATGTGCTTTTTATATCATTTATATGTATAATATGATTGTTAGATACGATTTCATGCGACAAAACGTTGGAATCTTGATTTTTAGGCGCTAGTTGAACATACCTAGGCGCTTTGCGCTTAAGGCATGCAATATTATAGTTGTAAATTAATATTTTTAAAAAGTCCCGCTAACCAGCCTAGAAACCAGCCAGAAACAGGCTGGTTCCTCCCAGAAAAGAGGCTTTTTTCCGAACTAGTGGTAAAAATTAAATGGTTTTCAATAAGTATTCTTGTTAATCTATATTGAACAAAAATGATTCTATTCTATTCTATTTTAATTTAATATATTCTATGTTGTTATGGGATCGGTACCTTTTTTATTGATAACGAGGCATTTTATCTTAGTTCTCAGGTGTAACAACATATTTAAATTTTAATGCTAAATAGAGGATAGATGCAGGCGTCTATGGGCAGAGCATCCGCTAACCATCAGCCATCGGGCAGACGATTTGCTTGTTCTTCTTTATTTATTTGGCACACTTAATCTAATATATAATTCTATACCTTGTACTCGTTTCAAGCCAGCTTTATACAATTAAATATTATAACTCTTTCTTCCTAAATCTTACTAGATAATATTGCATGCCGTAAGCGCAAAGCGCGCAGGTATGTTCTGCTAGGACCTAAAAATTAAGATTCCAACGTTTTGTCGCATGAAATCATATCTAGCAATAATATTATAGATATAAATGATATAAAAAGCATATTGTCAGAAAGATAAATGATTGTATTGTTTTAAATCGATTAATTGCTATTTTTACAATTTATTTTTTACTAAATAGAGACTGCCTCACTCAGATTGGCGTCAATTGCCGTCGTGAGTGGATACTGTATCGGTTGTATGCAGCGGCTCGAAAAGATAACTGTACAAATACAAAATATTTATATATACGAGGGCGGCACTGAAAATTTCGGGAATCAAGAAAGTGACACAACATTGCTATTTAAAAATGTATTTATTGCTTTTCGAAGTATTCTGCGCGAAATTTGACACATTTTTCCATACGATGGAACCAATCATTGAAGCAACCATTCCATTCGGATTTTGGGGTCTCCGAAATGGCCGTTTTGTAGGCGTCCACAGCTTCTTCAGGTGATGAAAATCTCTGTCCACGCAATTTATTCTTTTTTTTAGGGAAAGTATAGAAATCATTAGGGCTTAGGTCGGGGCTGTACGGCGGATGGTCTAATAATTCTATGTTTTCTTGCTCTAAAAACTCTTTTGTTCTGTGTGCGGTGTGAGAACTTGCATTGTCGTGATGGAGGATGATGCGGCGGTTGCAGTTCTCTTTACGGAGTTCAGAAACGACCTATAGCAAACAAATGCTAGCATACCATTCTGCATTTACCGTTCTTTGTCCCTCAAGAGGAATAGTCGTAACATGGCCGGTTTTGGAGACAAACGTGGCCACCATTTTTTTTGCAACACTCCATGAACGAACAATTTTTGGCTTTGTTGGCTTTAACTCATTTTCGAACACCCAAACTCGTGACTGGTTTTTTGTTTCGGGTTTCGTATATCCAGGATTAGTCACCTGATACGATGTTGTATACAGCATTTGAGGATCCTGCGTGGAATCTTTCGAGAGTTCTGACGCACCAAGTAACGCGAGCCGCTTTTTGCTCTTCACAGAGCGAATGCGGTATCCATCGGGAAAACAACTTTTTTACACCTAATTGTTCACGCAAGATTATTTGTATTTGACTCATGCCAATGTCCAAAGTTGCCTAAATTTCGCGGTATGTTACATGTGGATCTTCCGCAATCAGCTTACGCACAGCATCAACGTTTTCTTGGGTGACTGCAGTTTTTGGACGACCTTGACGGGGATCATCACTGAGCTTGACACGTCCACGTTGAAATTCATCAAACCAGCAATAAATTGTGGTTTTGGATGGGGCTTCATCAACAAATGCAGAAATCATCCGGTCAACACACTGTTTTTGTGTTAAACCACTTCGAAAGTCATAATAAATTATCGCTCTTGAATTTTCTCGAGTCAATTCCATTTTCTCAACGAATCTTTTTTTAAATAAATAAATGGTATTCGATTTTTAAAACCAAGGAGTTTTCAATTAAAAAGATATTAATATGACAGGAACAGTGGAAATATTCCATTCCCGATACTTTTAGTGCAGCCTATGTACTTGATTATTATAATAATCATAGTTTTTTAGTACAATATTTTAAAAAGGA
The DNA here is from genome assembly GCA_033319125.1 of Parnassius glacialis. Taxonomy (NCBI): domain Eukaryota; kingdom Metazoa; phylum Arthropoda; class Insecta; order Lepidoptera; family Papilionidae; genus Parnassius; species Parnassius glacialis. The sequence goes on from JAVANC010000019.1 coordinate 561,272, forward strand.
CAGAATAAATAATAGTAGTACGTACTAAAAGTAAATACATACATACATATGATCACGCCTCTTTCCCGTAGGGGTAGGCAGAGACCACTTCTTTCCACTTGCTACGATCCTTACATACTTGTTTCGCTTCGTCCACTTTTTTTTTATGAAAGGGTGACAAACGAGCACACAGTCCACCTGATGGTAAGTGGTTACTGCGGCCCATAGACATCTACATCTATCCTCTATTACAAATCAAATTGTAGATGCGTTGTCACCCGTGAGGACTAAGATGGAATGCCTCATTTCCAGTAAAAAGGGCCTCCGGCCACCTGCACTCACCAAGCGAAACGCAGAGGTAAACCTCTACTTCACGCTGGTTTTCTGTGAGGTCGTGGTACCACCCCGGTTCGAGCCGGCCCATCCGTGCGACAGCAAAAGTTGCCGCCTGGCTCTACCACTGTTAAAAACTTTCTTATTCCCTTCATACACGCTCTTCGGTTTAGGGTACTCTTGACCTGGCCTTTTTTCAAGACGTCCCTGATATGGTCTTGAAAAGTCCGCCTAGGTCTACCCCTTCTAACACTTTCATTCAAACTCGCCTTATACAATTTTTTCGTCAATCGTTCTTCATTCGTTCTCTCAAAACTTTTTCCGAGTCAGGATGTTTGTACTCTTACAATTTATGTATGTAAACTGCGATACAGGAGAAAATCCTAGTGAGAAGGTAACGTTTTTAAAAGAAGAAAAAATGAGGTAGAGGTTTCGCTTACCACGTTATTCAGAACATAAGATAGGTAGTACTTAAATAAAAATCTTTTTCACACCATTGTTTTATTTTCTACATACATAACAAAATACTGTCGTTAAAATACGTACACTCGTTAGGTACACAATAATGATATATTATTATATTATCAAAGGAACATTACATAGTCGACAATGTAACAGACTAATGTATACATAACATAAGCTAGATTAATCAAAACTTGTAAAAGTCAAAACCGCAAAACTCAAGTGCACAATACGGGAGAATCCGGACAGCTGCCGGGCACTGATGGCGAATATATAAAAAATCGATTTATCGTTAATTTTCCGGCAAATGACCGAACACCCTTCGCTATTACATATACATATACATTGGAATCTATAATAATACGAGGTCATATTCGATATAAATTAATAATAAATATTTAAGGATATAAGATGTAAACGGCGCCGATAGCTGCATGGTCTCATGATATTAGGATAATTTGGATTATATTCACCAGGAAAGGCCATAAATATAATATCGAAGATTTGTAAGATAGAAAAATAAGGGAAGGCGCAGGTATAGAGCTCAGTCACTAAGACTCAGATGCGTTGGAGCAAACTTGTCGATTTATTGTGCTAGTGATGGCAACACACTTGCTGAGAAATTCATAAAAAATAATCTGTATTCATTATATAAATAAAAATAATAAAGTTCATTTTTCAATTTGTGAATAAAAACAAGTTTCGTGTGAACACTACTCGCTCCACGACCGCGCCTTCGCTTCAGGCAGTACATAAAACAAGTCAACACTTCATTCAGTCTTCTCGTTGCACTCAGCTCATACAAAACATGATAAAATTCTATAAACATCTAAACATTTAATAACGTTAAACGGTTTGTTAGTACCTTAGCTAAAGGGTTTCTACTCGTTACTTAGCTCGATATACGCCGATTGACAAATTCTTTGAGTACCGAGCTATCGTTCAGTGTGCAAGGCTTGTGCACACTGAACTCATGTAGGCCTATTATTTCATGCTGGTCACCCACGTGTGCACAAATCAACAAGTATAAGTAACTTACTCATATTTGCATAGGACATTGCAGTTCTGGTAATTGTAATATGCCGAACTGAGTTGCTTTTTAGACAGGTAGCAACGCGCGTGAAACTTGTTCATTCGGATAGTCTCCCAGACATTGGCAGCGTAAGTGTAATATTTACCAAAGTGTTTACCTTTATTTATATGTAAAGTGATCATGTATACGTGGGTGACGTGCATAACAAGACATAAACAACATTGATACGACACTAAATATGCACTAAACCAATGTTAAACATTTTATGCAGAATTTTGAGAGAGAACGGTTTGAGTTAAGAACTTTCTGATCAAAGGTAGGTACAGTAATACAAAATTTAATAGTTTGCCAAAAATATTTACTAGTTTGTGAATTTATTACCCATTTTTGGCGTTACATTATGTGTGTTACCAACAGAATCAAATTGAAGTGTAAACTGTTTTAGTCAACAAAACAGATATGCACTAAGTATATATTTGGTCCTAAAACGCACAAAACTCGGCGTCGCTTCTTGTGTAGTAACAAATTTAAACACAACCCTCTAAGTGGGTTAATTATATATTGCTAATTGTGTCACTAGTGCTATTTTGAGACTGGTGAATCAATTAGAAAGGGAAACTAGATCAGATTTTTGTTAAATTAACATCAGATAAACCATGATATCTGGATCAACTAAATGAACATATGGGCGGATAACTTACCAGTAACGCATACAGTGGTACGAATATAATATGTATAGATATGTCTCTACAACGGCCTCAAACCGCTTATTTAAGTCCATTGTTGTAGCGTCTGCAAATACTTGCAAGAAAACTAATACGAGCTGTAATGACATCCCGATTCAATTTTATAGTAGCCACTTATGTAAAAACACAGCTGCCTTATCCATGTGTTAGTTCACAGTCTAATTTTATAGATGGTGATACGTAGACAATGAGTTCATGATAGGTATATAAAAATTACAGAAAGTAATCTGTCCCATGATATCTCGTATTTAAAATATCATACAATAAGTAGGTACTTATACAATATGTCTTTCCAAATATTATCACAACAGTAGCACAGGATCAAAGCCTAAACTATGTGTCTTTCTACAATGTTATATGAAAAAATATATGTCGATTATTATCATTATTACAATAAACTCGGTTACTGTGAGTGTAAGATAAAACACAAAAGCTTTATGTGATACTCGTATTATGACATTTAGTTTCGACAAATTAACGATTAATAATCCATAAGTTGCGTTTTCACATTATCTGGCATGAATTTGGTGTTGGTTTCTGTTATGTTATCCGGGTAAATATGTTTGTACCATGAAACGCACGTATTTCCCAATAACCTATACCTATGTATTTAATTTTGTTAACTTAGCACTCTTACTAACACAGCACTTTTATGCGCCAATACTCATCGATCAGTGCATTATAGACATTCACATCAAGCGGTCGTTTTCTTATCATACTAATATCATATCATAGCAACCTTTATATCATCCTTTATCATCTATCAACAAGTGCGGGATTTACACTCCGTTTTAACCGAAAACCGTCTCGAAGGACCAATACATGTGGGGTGTCGTACTGTCCTGCCTGTCTTGTGTATCTCTTGTACTTACATTATCTGACAGGATATTGCGCTCCTTCCTACTAAACTCGGATCTATATCAGAAGTATCGGATATTGACAAAAAATACCGATATCGTATCGGATAATATGAAAACGCTAGAAGGAACTTTTGAAAAAAGCATTATACTTTTTTGTGTTAATTGAGTAAAAAAGTGTTCGCAATGCTTTATATTTTTTTATAAATAACTTATTAGGTCTCTGTGTATCGGTGTGATATTATTTTCAGCCACCAAAACTAGCCATCCTCTCCGATGTTGTATGTTATGATTTAATTATGGATATTATTTAATTATCCCCAAGGGAATCAGTACACAATTTAAAATATTTAACAGCAATCGGATTATAGCGACCGCGCCCCGCTACCGAGATCCATCAATAAAATAAAAAACGACTCAATAAGAATTACTTGTAATCAATATTGAATAAAACATATTGTATTCTATTCGCGACCTATGTGGTTTTGATCCCCAACACCAACAACAATGAAATTATCTTATTGGCGGAGTGGAAGTTCGTTAGGAAATCTTGCATATTTGAAATTTTTTAATATTTGGAGGAAATAACATGGAGCCCGACAATTCGCACAGGAGCAGGGCGGTAACTCGTATCTCCCAAAATGAGGTTATAACATGTCCATTGTACATGCTATGTAGGTTGTTACATATATTTACCATTTGAGTTATTCTTTTCGCCGTAGTAGAAGTGTGGTGATATATTTTGAAATATTAAGAACTGATTTTTTGACCGTTAGATAAGAAATTATCTATGAAACAAATCAAACCCGATTGAATTAAAACTGAAACTATTCAACTATTTTATTCATGTTAATGTAATTTTTAATTAGTTTATGTTGTATTTCATCCCATGAATAAGTTTTAATTGATGGTTGAAACATCGGACCTAATAAGCTTAATATCATATATAACCATTATTCTCTTTAATTTTTTGAGTTACATTTGTCGTTTCGTGAAGCTTCAATTGCGGTCGTTATTATCCATTTGCTAACTTAACAGTGACAACAACGTATGAAGGTCGCATCGGTGTAGTCGTAGTATAAACGCTTTCAGTTTGTTGGCAAGTTGGTCGAGATCACACTGCACTACGGCGGCTTAGCGACGCAGGCCCAACTTCTGACAGAAAATGTTCTGAAAATATTCAAAGTTTTTATTTTTAACTATTTTGTCCAAATTACTTTTGTAACTTTTACATCAAGTCTAGCAACCTCTTAGGCGAATCGCTAAACATATGTAAGCCTTCACAAGAAAGCGTACGTAGGGCAGACAGGTCAGTGAGATATTGTGAAATGCAGTCTATGAAACACTCTGGTACCAGGATAGATTTTTCCCCTCAATTGTTTTAATCGATAGGCTGTACTAGTGCAAGTTCCATATACCTGCCGGAAAAAAAAGATGCCATGCTTATTTCCTCTTACTTATGTATGTACTCTTGTGAATGAATATTAAAATACAATGCTCTGAGGCGAATAATTACAACATTTTACAAATGGTTGTGGTGCTTCACGTTGGAACAGTGGGGGACAAATTCTTAGTAATGTTACTATTAGTTTCTTTTGTTTTCTTCGCTGGCAGAAGTTTATTGTCCATGGTCGTTGTGTGATCTGAGATTTCTCGCATTTAAATGTTTTACTAATCACCTGTCTGACTACTTCAAATATATTGAAATGTTGCAATGTTCATTCTGTCATTTTTATATAAGAGGGTGTAAACGAACATGCGACTCACCCGATGGTAAGTGACAAGTGCACTCCTCGTGGTAGGTGCGATAGAATATTCAAAGTGTTAATAAGAACTCAGTTGTCGAAGACTCGAGTCGCTTTTCGCTGGATGCGGTCAAGTGGTAGGAAGTGGTAGAGGTAGGTGGTAGGTCAAGTACGCCGGCCTTAAGAAGAGGACAGTATTCCATGTGAGCCCGAACTTGCGCCATGTACAAGCGGTGTGACGTCATGAATTATTATATTGATTACTGAGGCCAATTTGGCCTTCCCTTCCGTGTGACCGCAGAACTGAAAGCTAATAGGTACCGACGCCTATAATTCCAATGCTGGCTAAAAGACAAGGGCACTCTGCCTCGAAATTGAGTAGATACGACAAAGGAGTTCTTTTTAGCGGTGAACGCGCAATCTTGTGTCTTCTGGAGGTTGAACTTGGCTAGATTAAGTCGCCCCCAATCCGAGACTTTGTTAAACAAATACTCGGCTTAAGACACAAGTCAAATTCTCGAGAAATATTAGCACGGCCGGTGTATAAGACACCGCCAGTGCTGTAATCTGTATAATAATAAATTTAACTAGTTTGTATCGTTGATATGCAGAAGGAACAGCGTATTGAAAGACTTGAAGTCAGACCATTAACCGTCGACTATGACCTTGATGCTTCGATCTATAAGAAAGCCCATAAGCGGATTTCTTCGCAAAAAGCGCTTTGTGCCAAACCCAATCAAAGGTCTCATTATCCAAGCTAATCGCCACGGCTTTTCGAATAGATTGCCTGCGTCTATCGATGTAAAAGCTATTAGTAGGAAATTAATTTCCTATTAATAGGAAGCACTAATAGCATCTCCCATATCGGTTTTTAAATCCCCAGGATGAAATGGGGCTTTTCCGCCACGCGTGAGTCAAATTACAAGACTGTTATTGAAACTGAAGTACTTATCATGATGACGGCCTAATATATTTAAGTGTGACGAGAGAGTGCAGCACCCCAATACCTTGAAATGCGGCACACGCAGAGAGTCCGCGGAGGCGGAGGTCGCGTTGTCGTTCTGCACGTCGTCGTCTGCGCAAAATAATGTCATATTATTTTTTTATTGACTATCAAAACTACTTTACATGTGGTCTAAAAGTCGTAACGCGGTTACTGATGAGGTCCTGGGTTCGAATCCCAGGCTCAGGCCAAAATCATTTATTGGGTTTTTCTATCAAGAAATTCTCAGTAACTCCAGCTTACTCCTCCTGACTCCAGTCAGGAAGTCGACGATGTTTTCACTCCCGTTCTCCGGTCGTGACTGATTACTGATCCATCGGACTATGAGAGCTAGTGTAAGAGTACCCTGTGTTTGCGCATACACCATACTCTTGTCCTGCGCAGATTTTAGTCTTAACGGAGACTGGCCGCAGCAACCGATATTCGGTCTGGAGTACGTTATTAAAAGTGGTATGTTGGTGCAGGGTGAACGCACCGGGTACTTGGAACGAGTGCGAGGGCGGGGGGTTGCCGTTGTCATCGGTGTCGGGCTCAGTGTGCGGATCGGTGCCCGTGCTATCCCATCGTGCGCCCGAGCCTTCGGACCCCGCTGACCCCGCTGACCCCGCTGACCCCGCAGACCCCGCTGACTCCCTCGACCCAGCCGATGCACTCGAAGCGTCCAAACCGCTCCAGGCCCCCGACTCACCGGTCACACCCGAGATACCCGATGCACCGGACGCACCTGCAACAATCGCAGTTCAAAATACATTGTATATTTGAGTCTAAGATATTCTAGTCGAGAAATTTACCATCGCACATCGCGACAAAACTCACGTTACCGTCCATGTCTGAATGATTGGCGGTTCACCACTGTGCGATTTATCAGAAGTTTTCTTCCTTGTACAACTTCCTTGTGAGATCGGCTAGCACCAGCGATTTTTCCGGACCAATTTCACTAAGGGGCCTATAAGAGCCCACTCGTTGTAAAAGGCCTGCAACGCACCTGGAATTCTCCTGGAATTGCAGTTGTTCATGTCCAGCGGTAGTCAGGTGAGTCGCATGCTCGTTTGCCCTCTCTTAAAAAAACATTTATTTTAAAAAGAGTAAAATATTAGGTTTTTACATAATAAGAAAAATAAGAAGGAAGAAAAAAAGCAAAATACTGAATCCCTCTAGTGCTCCATATAGTTAGTGTAAATAATTTGTGTTAGTGAAACTGCCGCGATCATTCAATAATTTGTTTCTTAAGTCGCCCCATCTTTCTTTAATAGAACAGTCTTAATATACAGTCCACAGTTAATTTAATAAATACAGTTCACTTGCTGTCCCCGTCCTTTTCACTAGCTATATTTGCCCTAGAATTCTAAATTCAAATATCTAAATCATGTTATTCCTTTTTCAACATCAGTAATTTATTTGTTGCTTTAGTTCTTCAAATTTCGCAACAAAACGGCAATTTTATTGGTAAAGAGCTAACATACCTATAATGATACCTATATGATATTGAGCTTTTTTTATAAATAGGGTGACAAACGAGCACACAGTCCACCTGAAGGTAAGTGGTTGCTGTAGCCCATAGACATCTACATCTATCTTCGATTACAAATCAAAATGCAGATGCGTCGTCACCCGTGAGGACTAAGATGGAATGCCTCGGTTCCAGTAACAAGGGTCTCCGGTTCTCTGTACTCACCATACGAAATACAGCAGCGTTTAGCTGCTATTTTACGCTGGTATTCTGTGAGAGCGTGGTCCTTTCCCGGTCGAGCGGACCCATTCGTGCTACAACTATACCACTGATATAGCTGCAGTATGGCTCTATCACGTCGAGCTACCCTATGAACTGCCGGTATGAATTTAATATTGATAACAAATGTCCCAGGTCAGGACTCGGATAATGGTATATCTTTCGAATCGTTTTCGCCTTAAATACCTAAAAACTTATTTGTTTCGTTTATGTTCGAACGGAATCATAATGAAAACGTTTTTAACCATTTTAAACCGTTTTTTCCCATTTTTGGCTCTGCGTTACGTTTTCACATAACGTTCTCATTTCGTTTTTGTTCCAAACAAAATGTTATACAAGGAACCGTCCCAAATGTTATTTTAATAACGTTTCCGAGCCCTGCCAGGTACCGTTTAATCATTCTAGGTATTGTTTAATATTTCAAGGGTCTCTACGTGAACCGCTTTGTTTTTAGTTTTAAACCAATTTCATTACCAAGTTATTTTTACTCTGGGATTTGTGGGGAACTTGGCCGTTGGCGGAATGCTGCTGGTGTTATTAATGTATAAACAATGGTTTGAAGTGGATATTTTTAAAGTGGTACGGTTTTGTATTAAAGATCTGCGCATGTGACTATTAGTGGAAACCATGAAACAAGTGTTCCGATAAGTGTAACGTCATCAACAATCTGCTGACTCAAGCTGCCGTAAAATCTCACAAAACTTCTCAATATGACTCATGAACATATCGTAAAGAAATTTTGAAACAAATTATTTTTAGAATAATTTCCTTATACTTGATACTGGCATAAGTACAATCATACGAATTCATTACCAAAGAAAGACTTTTTATACGTGGTACCACGCTGCAGCTTTAATATGGTTGTAGCCACTCTTATCTATGGTTGTAGCACAAATGGGTCGGCGCGACGGGGGTAGGATCACGCTCTCACAGAATACCAGCGTAAAATAGCAGCTCAATGCTGCCGTGTTTCGTATGGTAAATGTAGAGAACTGGAGACGCTTTTTACTGAAAACGAGACATTCCATCTCGGTCCTCAGGGTTGACAAAGCATCTACATTATGATTCTTAATAAAAAAAAGGATAATGTCTATGGGCCAAAAGGGCAAAAAGGATAATGTCTATGGGCCACATCTAATTACTATCAAGTTGACTGTGTGCTCGTTTGTTGCCCTCATTTTGTAAAAAAAAACATACTGTCAGTGAGGTCAGTGCGGCGGCTGAAGGAAAGGCTGGGCGAGGAGTGCACGGGCGCGTCCGAGGAGTCCAGCTCGAGCGAGGACTGCGACGCGCACGAGCCCGCCGAGCCGGAGCGCGAGCGCGACCGCGTCGACCCACCCTCCTCCTGGTCCATTGCTTCTTCCTGGTAGTGGGAAATTTAAGTTCATGGGATACAAATATTTTCTAACCATTATTATACCAAAGCAAAGTACTCGTAGTAGTAATGCTGTTGTAGCGAACTTGTTGGTAGCAGTCATTTTCTGCCTTTTAGTTCGACTGTACAACTCTTTTTACACACGGTGCACGACTGTGTTCTGCTATGAAGGGTTAGTGACAAAGCTGATGCTTGCAACGATTATAATAATATCACTCTTACTGACGACATCCCTTTTTAAACGACAATTTTTATGACACTATGCATTTATTGTATTAATGTCTTTGTTCAGTTTACACCGAACACATTACGTACTCGTAGGCATTATACTTTGAATACTTACTGGCAGGAATGTTACAACCTTCACCTTCAGTTACGTGAGCTGTCTGATGAAAACCATCCCTACATTATACAGAATCAATACGGACAAGTTCTAGATTTTTATACAAAAACAAAAGACTACATACAAAGTTTCTTACCAACTGAAGACAAATCAAGACCCTCTACTTCGACCATTAAACCATCAACTTTTAACCCCCCACGTCCACGTCGTCAGCAACACTGCGGCAAGTGGACCTCAGTCTTAACAACAAGCTGGATGAGATGTTGCGTAAGCAAAATAGCAACTTTAGTGCTTTTAAGCGAACGTTAGCAAACATTGACTTGGATTTGTTAACCGATAACTGGGTATTAGAAGATGCTCTGAAGACCTTGAGTGTTAGATGGAACGCTATCGACTCTCTTCATTGCGAGCTTTACAGTGAGATGGAGGGTACTAACATAGCATACCAACAAGCATTTTCCATCCATGAGAGAAGCTTTAGTGACATAAAGAAGGCGATCAACAAGAAAATATGGTCAACAGCTCATCAAGAAAAATCTACACCGAAGCTTGATATTCCTATCTTCAACGGGAATCATGACCACTGGGTTCCGTTCAAAGATATATTTACGGAATGCATTTTAACAATCGCTCCCTATCCTCAAAATGGAGTGACGACGTGGTAAGACATGCAGGAAGTCGATGGATGCAGGTGGCTCAGGACCGTGCTTTGTAGCATTCCTTGGAGGAGGCCTTTATTCAGCTGTGGACTTGTAAAGGGCTGTAATGATGATGATGGTGAATAGAATAGTTTAGCGAAATAAAGTCCGGCAAGCACGTTCAGCATTTTTTGTTTTATTTGAGGGGTGCTTGATAGAAAACCGCCCTGGGTGCTAACACACGCTACGTCGCCACTGGAAAAATGTCTTTGAAGTCGCGCGAGAACATATCGAGATTCACAGTTTTGTACAGATTAAGGCACCATGTTGATCAAATCGTCTCTGTTCTCAGAGTTTTTACGTGGAGTATTTTTCAATTCAATACTGGACTTACGTACGACTCACTGTAAGTCGTCTATTTTCTCCTTAAAGATAGAGATATATTCCCGATCCTTTTTTGCAAATCTCAATAACTCAAATAACTCAATCTTTATTCAAAATTACTCATTCTGAGAGGCTAACAGAGAGACAGATTGCTCGATACTAGTGTTTGTTTGTTGAATTACGTACTGGCTTACCACATATCCGGTGAAGTGGTGAAGAATATCTTCGTGGGCAAACCTAAATGTCTGAGTAGTTAAAAAAAATCATAGAAATATGAAAACCGTTAATACGCATTGAAGGATTGCGGCAAACTCTTTTCTGGCCACAAAACACTATAGGTAATGAGGAGCCCTATGTTCAATGTGACTTATAAATCAGTTTTGATATTTTTGAGTTTTCATATTATTAGACAAATCAAGATATTTGTGACAGTCCTGGTTTCATAGCTCACATGAGATATGTAAATGAACAGGCTATTGCGAAAAAATACTTTAAATATCAAAGATAGCAGATTTTACTCAAACAAAGGTTTATTTTATTTTACTTGTTGGTAATCAAACTGATCCAAACGTAAATTTCATAATACATAAGCATTATTATATATTTTTACATATATGGTAATTGCATTTCGAAGTGTCGATTTACCACGTTCTCGGCGGGGAAAGAAAACCTGCATATCTGAGAAGTTCCCCAGTTGAGGTGATCGCACGTTGGCACTTTTTTAGCCAAAAGCTCTGTGGCCTGTGCCCAGTAGTGACACGTATAAAGGCTGCTACTTTTTTAGTTTTAAGAGGGGCTTCAAATAGACTGAATATTTGCTATAGTTGCCACGCTTGGCAGGCGGGTTGGCAACCACAACCTTTAATTATTTTGAACTGTTGTCAGGAAGACGATGTTGCCCATCTGTTTATTATCCTCTATCGCCTCTTAGGACACACACGGAACGATATGAGGTGGCGGATTCTCTTTCACCGCCACAACAAGGCGAACATTTATCTGCTTCCGATCATGAGTGTAGTTCTAGCCCCGTTCACTGTGAATAGAACTTCATTTGCAATAAAAGTAATTTTAAGAATTTTGTCGTGATAATTTTAAGTTTTTTTAATTTCTGACGTTTCCCATGAAGACGGGGGGGGGGGGGTCTATCAGATCTGATATAATGGTTGGGACGATACTGAACGTGTTGACATACTTCAGATTTCTCGGCGCGTCGGTGCTTCACATCAGCAGTATGTTCTTTTACGCACGAACTTTCTTCCAAAGATGTGTTTTGTACAATATAAAAGTATAATATAAAAGTTAAAATGTAACGTGATTTATAAAAATTTATTTTATTACATGTATAGTATTTATCATTATAGAACTGCATTTATGAAATTTTGAAGTCTACTCGAACGTAGAAAAAATATCAGAATCTATTTTATGGTGCCAATCAATATTAAATGGGAACAATGATATGAATCAAATATCACATATAAGACCATGAAATCATCATTATTTTGTTAAAACTAAATTAACTTTAATTGTGAATAAATGTAAAGAGTAAATAATAATAATAATAAATTTTGATTCCAAGACAATTTATCTTTCTTATGGATACATCGGAAGACACATCCAATATAAAAAAAATTGTAGATGTTTCCAGACATATGATATTAATGCAATTCTCAAAAACTTATTTATTCACGTGTTCCTGTAGCATATGTATGCCAAATACTAATCATCTAGGCTCAATAATCTTTCAAAAAAAAAATAGAAAAATATGAGAAATCATTAGAAAAAATAGGTTTTACTTATTTTAACGACAAAAAAGTTACAGCCTATATGTCCCACTGCTGGGCACAGGCCCCTCTCATTTCTGAGAGGGTTTTAGGTCAAGGAAATGTCCGCCGCGCTGCCCCAATGCGTGTTGGCGAACTTCACATGTCTTCGAAATATGTACTTTTTCTATCTCTTGAGCATGCAGGTTCCCTCTCGATGTTTTCCGTCACCGCCGAGCACGTGGTAAATCAGCACTTTGCAATGAACATTTTCATTGGCGCCGGCGGTTATCGAACCCGGATTTAGCCCTTACGTGTAGAGCTTAGCCCTGAGCCACCACGGATCTTTTCTTTTAACGAAAATACAACAGCAACCAGCGTCTCCCTCAAAACTACTCAAAGTAATAGAAAACTGCGATTGTACACCCGCTTGCCACAGCATAAAATAAAATATTTATTAAGTGTTTTAAGGTACAATTCCGTAAGCGACCGCAAACAGTAGCAGCAGACGACGTGTCGTCGCGACATGTCGTCGCGTCATGTCGCTGCAGTCATGATTCCGAATCCGACTGCGGACGGCAGCAGCCCGTGTTCCAATCTGTTCCGAATGTTCTGTGGATACTCTATTTATGTATATATATATATATATATATATATATATATATATATATATATATATATATATACCTATTTACCGCTTTTATTTAACTCCTTTCCTATATTTTTTCAAATATTATCTTTTGTCACACTGTTAAAATAATTATTGTGAGATGCATCGTACCGTGCGGGATATTGGGTCACCTGGTTTATCAGTTTCTCTTCCACGGAATCGGTGAAACTCATTTTTGAGAAAAATTCAACGTGTTGCTCGGGCGTCGGCAGCACTACTCATCTGCGGTCGGGCGACATGTCGTCTGCCGCTCCGGCAAACGACGTGTCGCTAGCTACGAACGGTATTTCATAGAACGACATAGAAACCAGTTGCGTCGCGACGTCACGTCGCCTGCTGCTACTGTCTGCGATCGGCTACGGAATGGTACCTTAAGTTTGATTTACTTGGTACCTCAGCACTCTACACAATGCACTTAATGATCGTGCGTAATGCGTAGCTAGATGTCACTGTCAGTTAACGTTGCATTACAATGCCATTTTTATCGCGCGTGAACCAAAGACTTCTATAAGTATCCTGCCCTTTATGTCAAAAATTCTGGAAAGAGTAGTCTGTACACAGATGACGGAGTATCTTGAGGTTAATAATATTCTGCCTAAAAAGCTATCTGGATTCAGAAAGTCTCGTAGCACTGCAACCGCTCTGATGGATGTAGTGGATGATATTCTGACTACACAAGATGTTGTAGAGGGTACTCTGTTAGTTTTGCTTGACTTTTCCCGAGCTTTTGATACCATTAACACCACTCTACTCTTATCAAAACTGGCTTATTACGGATTTAATAATTTAACAATAAAATGGTTTGCAAGTTACCTCACTAGTCGTACACAATTTGTTAAAATAAATAAAAACAATGGATCAGAATGTATACCACGTTGCCAGTTCCAAGGGGTGTACCTCAAGACTCCATTTTGGGGCCTATACTTTTTATATTATATAGCTCAGATATAGTGAACATCATAAAAAAACTGTAGTTATCATATATATGTTGATGACCTTCAATTGTACATGTCTTTTAAACCCAGTGACACAAATATTACAGTAACAAAAATCAATTCAGATTTGGACCACATAGCCGATTGGTGTGAACAAAATAATCTGGTATTAAACCCCGTTAAATCTAAGTAGATGTTACTGGGAACGCATAACCAGACAAATACTATTCTAACTTTCAATCCGCAAATTTACATCAAGAGTAATCCTTTAGAACGTGTATTGGAAGCTCGGAACTTAGGTCTCGTTATGGATGGAAGGTTGCGTTTTGAGGGTCATGTACAAGAAACCATGCGTAACTGTTTCTATAGACTCAAAGTTTTGTACCAGATAAGAGAGTATTTGACAGTGGACATGCGCATTAGTTTATGTGAAGCACTCATTCTGTCGAAGATAACTTATGCGGATACAGTATTTGGTGAGTGTTGCTCGCTAGAACCAAAAGATTAATACAAAGAGTTCAAACTTATTTTATTTTTCTGTATGTATACCACCTTTTGTTATTAATACACTATAAATGTATCACTGGTACATGGAATTTTGACAGATTTGTTCATTTTATTTTACCTTTAATTTATATTTTTGTTAATTTTTTTTTCTCTTGCTGTTTTTTGTCATCTGCCTCATACTCCTGGCTCCACTGAAAATCAGCGTTACGAATTGATGTATATATATTTTCAATTCGTGACTTAAAGCTGAGTGGAGACCATTTTGGTGCATATTACGTTTATTTTATTCCTTCTTTTTTAATATTTTTGTTAAGTTAAAAAAATTGTTCTATTTCATTATTTTTTTGTTTGTTATAATTTATGTGCCAAATAAACTTATTTCTTTCTTTCTTTCTTTCTTCTTTCTATATATACTAGTAAGGCCAGAAAGAAGAAATTACGCGCCAGGGGTGCGGTTGTGTAGCTCGGTTTACGGTAATTTATAATTTAGTTGAGATGGAGCGTTTCACGGGCGCGCAACGTACGTTGAAAATTATTACAAAAACAGTGATTCCTGCACTATTCACAAAGAGTTCAGATCAAATGATTTAAATTAACTTCCCAGTGGGAGTGTATTTAGATCATGGGTCAGAAAGTTTAAATCCACCGGTTCCACTTTAAATCAAAAAACTGTGGGACGCCCAATGTTAATAAGAACACAAATACAGTTCACGAAGTTGAAGTTTCAATACAACAAAATCCTGGACAATCAACTCGTAAGCGATCAGCCGAGCTCGCTCTATCACGAACATATTATCGCTATAAAATACAGTTAGTGCAGGAAATGAAAGCAAACAACCACATTTCACGTCTTTTTTTTTTTATAGAATAGGGGGCAAACGAGCATGCGGCTTACCTGGTGGTAAATGACTACCGCCGCCCATGAACAACCGCAACATCAGGGGAATTGCAGATGCGTTGCCGACCTTTTAGAAAGGTGTAAGCTCTTTTCTTGAAGGTTCCTAAGTCGTATCGGTCCGGAAAATTCGCTGGTGGTAATTGATTCCACAAGGAAGTCGTGCGAGGGAGAAAACTTCTTCTAAATCGCACAGTGGTGGACCGCCAATCATCCAGATGGTATGGATGGTAACGCCAGTTTTGTCGCGATGTGCGATGGTGAAATTGAGCGGCTGGAATTAGTCCGAACAATTCCTCAGAGCACTCCCCGTGATAAATGCGATAAAATACGCAAAGAGATGCAACATCTCTACGCAGTGCCAGTGTATCGAGCCGATCAGAAAGAACTCTGTCGTCGACGATTCGAACCGCTCTGCGCTGGATGCGGTCAAGTGGAAGGAGCTGGCACTGGGGTGCCCCGGCCCAGAGATGAGAACAGTATTCCATGTGGGGCCGAACTTGCGCTTTGTAAAGTTGCAAGCGATGTGCCGGCATGAAATACTATCTCGCTCTGCTGAGCACGCCAAGCTTTTTAGAGGCCAATTTGGCCTTCCCTTCCAAGTGACCACGAAACTGCACACTATTCGATATGTCGACGCCAAGGATTCCGATACTGAGTGAGGCAGTAAGGGGAGCGCCTTGAAACTGAGGAGATACGACAAAGGGGTTCTTTTTAGCGGTAAACGCGCAAACTTGTGTCTTCTGGGGATTGAACTGGACTAGATTTAGTCGGCCCCAATCCAAGACTTTGTTAAGCAAAGACTCGACTTCAGACACAAGTTTGTCCCGGTACTCGGCGACGTTTTCCCGAGAAATATTGGCACGGCCGCTATATAAGGCATCACCAGTGCTGTCATCTGCATAGCAATGAATGCTACCAGTTAGCAACATATCATTGATATGCAGGAGAAACAGCGTTGGTGATAGCACGCAGCCTTGTGGAACACCAGCGTTGATAGGCTTGAGATCAGAGCATGCACCGTCTACTACGACCTTGATGCTCCGATCAGCAAGGAAACTGGTGATCCATTTGCACAATTTCTCGGGAAGCCCATAGGAAGGAAGCTTCGAAAGAAGCGCTTTGTGCCAGACCCGATTAAAGGCCTTCGCTACGTCCAAACTAACGGCTAATGCCTCCCCCTTGGACTCTACTGCCTCCGCCCTTCTATGAGTTAAGTAGACTAGAAGATCACCAGCTGATCGACCCCGACGAAAACCGTACTGGCGGTCACTAATCAGCTGGTGATCCTCAAGGTACCTCATGAGCTGGCAGTTTATAATGGCTTCCATTATTTTGGAGAACAAGGAGGTGATGGCGATAGGCCTGTAGTTGGACGGGTCTGAGCGGTCGCCTTTTTTAGGGATCGGGTGCACCAAAGCTGTCTTCCATGAATTCGGGACTACGCCTTGGGAGTAGGAGTACCGGAAAAGACGCGTTAAAACCGGTGCCAACTCTGGAGCACACGTCTTCAGCACAATGGGAGGGACTCTATGGGGCCCACTCGACTTGCTGACGTTTAGGGAGAAGAGTGCTTTGCGGACCGAGCGCTGTGTAAATCGCACATCCGGCATGGAGCACTCACATCGCGGGATGGTCGGCGGTGTGTTCCCCCTGTCATCTAGAGTCGAGTTGGACGCAAAAAGAGAGCTCAACAGGTCGGCTTTCTCCTTTGCGGCATGGGCCAGTGAGTCGTCCTCTCTGTGCAGAGATGGAAGAGATGGCTGACAGAAGTTCCCTTGGACAGCCTTGGCGAGAGACCAGAATGCACGGGTTCCCGAAGGAAGGCGAACTAGCTTCTCGCCAATTCTGCCGATGTGCTCAGACCTTGCCTTGGCAATGACGCTTTTGAAGGACCTGGAGGCGGAATTATACTTCTTTTTAAGTGCGCTGGTGTTTACATCCCGAGACGTTGATGCGTCAGCCCAGGCCCGGTAGCACTCCTGCATATAGCGTGATGCTATTTTGCAGGAGCGACCAAACCATGGCTGGGATCTGCCTCCGATGGGCACCACAGAGGATGGAATAAAAAGTTCCATACCCTGAAGTACCACATCAGCAACAGAATCGGCAACAACGCTGGGATCTTCCGGCGAGAAGCAAACCCGCCCCCAAGGGTAGGATGCAAAAAAAGACCGCATCCCGTCCCAATCAGCTGACCTATAGTGCCAAACACGGCGGCAAGCTGTAGATCGCAACTGCGATTGGAGCGTGAGTGGCACCGTACTCCGGATCAGACAATGGTCCGAAGAGCCCAGAGGGGCATCGACGGAGACCTGATATCCGTCCGGATGAGAGGTCAGCAGAAGGTCCAACAGGGAAGGTACATGGTCTTCCACATCTGGGATCCGCGTAGGCGAAGTAACCAGTTGTGTTAGACCATATGCCAAAGCAAAGTCATAAACAGATCTACCCGCATGATCGGTTAAACGAGAACCAAGCCATTCAGCGTGGTGGGCGTTGAAATCACCGAGTATCACGATCTCTGCGGATGGGACCTGTTGTAGCACGGAGTCTGCAGCCATTTGGACGTGGTCGATGAGTCGGTCTGTGTCGGCATTACTGTTATGGGACCTATAGAGGCACCCGTAGACGCGGGGATGGTCGTCGCTGTCTACGCACAGCCATAGGATGGACAGGTCCGTACCTTCAAGACTGCCGAGGCGTCGAAAACAGATGTCCTCTCTGACATACACGCAAACTCCAGCCCGGGGCACAAACGAGTGTTCTAATTTGTACCCCGGGTAGGAGAGATACGAAGTATCAGCCGGAGAGGACACCTGTGTCTCGGTTAGAAAGAGCAAGGCCGGCTTAGCTATCTCCAGGTGGTAGTGGACGGCGTTAAGGTTTGAATGAAGTCCCCTGATATTGCAGAAATCCACGGTAAGCGTGGCAGGGGTTGCCTTTGTCTTCTTGCTCCGCTTGCCCCGAGCAGGTTTCGTCTTGAGCGGAATTTCGCCCCCCCCCCCCCAGAATACGCGGGGCAGCCTGAGCACCCACGCCCAGGAGTGGAGTAGTTTGGTCGTGGATGCTCAGCGAGGGATTCTCCATGGGTGCTGGTACCCTCCTGGGGTAGTCTTTTATTTAATTCCACTACCATGTTTGGGGGGGGGGGAATTGGGCCTCCGGCCACCTGCACTCACCAAGCACAACGCAGAGGTAAACCTCTACTTCACGCTGGTATTCTGTGAGGTCGTATTTTTGTTGAAACAATGTTGGAGCGCTTCCGAAGTTAGAAAAATATTTTCTATTCCGACGAATATTAGAGTGAATTGTCGTTATTTCGTTATTTAGCCACAGTCAATCCAAAGCTGAAACATCAAAAACTCTTGCATTCACCAAGAGTAAGAGTTTCGGCGGCTAAGTCAGCACAAGGAATCTATTTACATCACCTATTTTTTGAGGATCAGGGAGGGCAAGCAGTAACCGTAAATTCCGATCCGTACACAAGCATGTTACGTAGTCTTCAAGAATCAATCTAGAGTGCCACGTGATTTCAACAAGATGGCGTCACATTCCATACTTGTAATGACTTAATTGACTGTCATGAACAAGATGTTTGCTGGAAAAGTCATATTGCGCAGAAGGGGTATTCCATGGCCCACCCCATTAGATTTCTTTATATGTGGAGATCTGAAAAGTCGGTTTCTCTGCAATAATTCAACCAATATTACGCAGTTAAATGCCAATATCCGGGAACGCGCACTGTGCCAGCGAGTTTAATTAATTCCATATAAGAATGTGATTTGACGTTTATTTCATATAAATATGTAACTTTATTTCGTATTTGCCTAAAAACCGTGTTAGTAACCCGCCCAGCCGGCGCCCGTACTAGTGTGTGACACAGTTTTTATTCGGAATTGCCGATGTTGTAGTATATTTAGAAGTCTTTTTTGCGAACAGTCTATCATTGAAATAATGCAGCCAACCCGTTGGTGCTCGTCTCGGGCTTGGTGCGGGCTGCGCTGCGCCGGTGCCGAGCTGCAGCCGCCACGCCCGGCCCCCGCAGTCCCCGCAGCCTCCGCCACCCCCAGCACCTCCACCGCCTCCAGCACCTCTGCCGCTGCAGCCGCCGCCACCTCGGCCTCTGTCGGATAAAACTGAATTATAGACATGAACCGTGCTATGCGCAGCTAAGGAAATAAGCGCCCGCTTTTAAATTTATCGCGGATGTAGAGGTCATGAGGATCCCTCCATCAGTCATCATCATCATTACAGCTCTTCACAAGTCCACTGCTGAACATAGGCCTCCCCAAAGGAATGCCACAAAGCACGGTCCCGAGCCACCTGCATCCATTGACTTCCTGCATGTCTTACTCCATCTAGAGGCTGCCACTCAAGAACCTTTCTTCCCCATCGGTTGTCGGTTCTTCGAGCTATATGGCCAGCCCATTGCCACTTTAGCATACTAATTCTTTCTACTGCGGATATCCTCGTTTTTAAGTTTATCACACAAAGAAACGCCGAGCATAGCCCTCTCCATAGCTCGCTGAGCAACTTTGAGCTTCCTCATCCAGCCAGCAGTGAAGATGACCCTCCAAAATAAAAATAATTTTTCTATGCGTGACAACTATCGGAAATTTTAGTCCTTTAGACTAAATTTTGATCACAACGACCAGTCTCAACGGAGACTAGCTTTTTGCGTAGGACAGGACTAGTGTGCACGAATATGCGTTAGCACGAGTACACTCTCTATTCCTTCACTATCATATTCCGATGGGACGGCAATCCAACACGACTAGAGAGTGATCAGGCGCAGAATTAACGGCTTTACGTGCTTTCCGAAGGGATCATCATCACCAACTTTTTGACTCTGAGCTGCTACTGATAATTTCTTGACAGAAAAACCCAAGAAATGATTTTGTTCCGACCCGGGATTCAAACCCGGGACCTCAGGATCAGTAATCACTCTTACGAGCACTACACCAAGGCATTATGGCAAGTCCTTTGATAGGCTGTAATCAGTAATAGATAGTGGATAATGTAGAGAAGAGTCCAGGGTCTAAGCTAGGTCTTTAGTAGGAATGTAGACAACAATTCATTTTTTTATATATATATGGTAGAGCCATATTAAAGCTACAGCGAGCTTTAATATGGATGTAGCACGAATTGGTCGACTCTACCAGGGAAGAACCAGGCTCTCACAGAAGACCAGCGTAAAATAACAACTTAATGCTGCTGTGTTTCATATGGTGAGTGTAGTGAACTAGATACTCTTTTTACTAGAAACGTATCTCTTAGTCCTCAGGGTTGGCAACGCATCTGCATATTTATTCTTAATCGAGGGTAGATGTAGATCCACTCTTTATCAGGTGGACTGTATACTCGTTTGTCAACATTATTCTATAAAGACAAAGTGTTCAAGGCTCACCGTGCATCTGCAGCTTGTGCTGCAGCAGCGGGAAGAAGCCGCGCGCCGTAGCGTTGTGCGGCTCGTACTGCAGGATGAGGCGGCAATACTTCAGGGCCTCGGCGTACTGACGACGCATTATCGCTGACAAAAACTGAAGGAAACCAAGTCTCTCACTTTTGATACAAATAGAAATAGAAACTTTTTTATAGAATATATAGATTAGATATAGATTAAAAATAATACTTATTGAAAGTCATGTTTAATTTATTACAACCAGTTAATTTAGACCAGAAAATACCTCAGTCCTGGGAATAACCAGCAAGAACCCAGCGGGACTTTTTTTGATAGATTGATAATATTAAATAAGTACCCGTTTATACTAATTACGATGTGTACAACTCACGCGCATAAGGTTTGCTGATGTCCATTACGCCACTCATCGTTCGGTACTAATCAGAAAAGCTCGAGACAAGGTCCTCGGATGTACTCGTAGATCACCGGCAAACCTTCTGTGCGTGTATTATAGTGTCGTCATTGATAGTAGCACTGTGTAGTGCTTAATAGTCGTATGTGTAAAAAAATAGTTTTCTATCAAGAAATTTTCAGTAGAAGTATGGAGTCAGAAAGTTAGCAGTGTTTCACCCCTGTGCCGCCCCATAGAACTATGAGAGTGAGGGAATAAAGAGTGCACCTATACTTGTGCATACACTTGGGCACTATAAACCTGTGCAGGAGCGCAGATGTCTAGTCTCCGTTTAGACTGGCCGCCGTGACCGAAAGTCGGTCTGAATGACATTATTAGTCGTATATGTGCGTAATGCGTATATGTGTTTGTTTGCGTATACATGGCCCTGAATATGCACGAATACGGTAATATAAACGTACGTGTTATACGCCTGGATATGGCCATGGCATGTGGTGTACACATGTAAGTGTGCCAGGTATGGATTAAAAGGAAGGTTATGAGGATCATTACTCCCCGGCGCGGAGGAAAAGTTTAGTCTTTGACCCCCTTTAAACTTGATCCGCGCCTGGAATGTGCAAAGGTAAGGATGGGTATCGCGTGTAAGTGTGCGTGGTGTGATGCGAACCTCAGCGAGGAACTCGCCGGGCGCGTCACAGTCCGCGCGCTCGGCAGTGGCGGCCATGCCCGAGCACCGTGCGCCGCACGCCGCGCTTCCTATCGCCGCGCTCTCGACCCCACCCCCACCTCCACCGTTGCCACCACCTGTACACATAATCCATGCTGTAAATGAATACATTTTTTATAGAATCCGGGCGACAAACGAGCACATAGTCCACCTGAATATAAATGGATGCTGTGACCCATAGACACCGTAGTTTATCATCAATAATCAAAATGCAGCACCCTTGAGGACTAAGATGGAATGCCTTATTCCCAGAAAAAGGGTCTCCGCTTCTCTATATTCACCACAAAAACATAACAGTATTAAGCAGCTATTTTACGCTGGTATTCTGTGAAAACGTGGTTCTACCGTCGTCGAACCGACCTATTCACCCTATAACCATAATATAGCTGCAGCGTGGGTGTACCACATACATAAAAAAATAGGTAGCTTGTTCATATCCGGCTCGAAGGATCAACATCTATATACAATTTAGATGTGATTTCATATACTTAAGTAGTAAAATAAAGTAAAGTATAGAGAATAATTACAGATTTTACGGATGTTACGGACTGCTGAGTACAGGCCCTCTCTCATTTTTTAAAGAATTATGGAGGAGTAACCCCGCCGTGCTGCTTCAATACGAGTTGTACACATGTTTCCGAAATATTTTATGTCTTAGACATGCAGGTTTCCTCACGTTGATTTCCTTCTTGTTAATGTTATGTAGAGTGTGAAGGTTCGCCATTTTAAAAACTCTTGTTTATGGACTAATTACTTTAAAAATAAATATATGGGCGTCCAAGCGGGATATGAAGTTGATTATAAGATTTTAAAATGTATTTGTCTGGTTATAATATTGATTTTAAGATTTTAAAATGAAACAAGACTTTTGAAAATGGCCACTGTTTTTCAGTTTTGACTACGAATTCTTATTCACAGATCACGTAGCATCTTAGATATTGATTATAAAAGCAATCGCATCGCAACCCAATAAACAAGACTTTTAACAGCTAAAAGAAAGCATGTGTGAAGTTCACACGCGGCACAAATTCAACCTTCAAATAAAATTAAATATAAAACAAAAATATTTCACAACAAATAATTTATTTAATTTGATTATTTTTAACCACAATTGCGACATAAAATATAAGATAAAAGTTTTCTTTTATAATAAATTTTACAATCCTTATTTTTAGACTTAGGTTACTAGAGCTTAAATTTTAGTGTATTAATTAAGTATTTTAAAGATTAAAATAGCTTTGTAAGACGCAATACCGCAAGTAGCAGTAAGCATTAATGCAACTATCATACGGATGGCGCCCCCTCTCAACACACCCAGATGATCCGTATCGACGTTGGTAACAAAATTGGTACTGTTGTTAACTAAAGATACCACCAATGTATCATAGTAGCATACTACTAAGACGCCAGTAACCAAAAATCTACGTGTCATACCGCTATTGTACTAAGAAATGGAGTTGAGTATGCTTGCTGCACTTAAAAGTACTACCAAACACAGTCACCCTAATCCGAAAGATAGGCGACGTATCATATCGCTATGCGCTACGACGCCGTCCACAATCGGTAGGGGTATGCGACGTCCACGGGTAAGTCGTATTGCTACTTCAAACTCACTTACCACTGGCACTAAGATGATATGTCTAGGACACCTCAAATTGAACTATTATATATTAATAATAATAATAATAATGAGCCGTCACAATGTCAATGATATGTTGCAAGCTAGTAATATTCATTGCTTTGGAGACGACAGCAGTGGTGATGCCTTATACACCGGCCGTTCCAATATTTGTCGGGAAAACTTCGCCGCGTACGGGGACAAACTTGTGTCTGAAGTCGAGTCTTTCCTGAACAAAGTCTCGGATTGGGGGCGACTAAATCTAGTCCAGTTACCTCTAAAAGAACCTCTTTGTCAAATCTCCTCAGTTTCAAGGCACTCCCCTTGCTGCCTCAGCTAGCATCGGAATCCTAGACCTCGACATATCGAATAGTGTGCAGTTTTGTAGTAACTTGGAAGGGAAGGCCAAATTGGTCTCTAAAAAGCTTGGCGTGCTCAGCGGGGCGAGACAATATTTCATGCCGCCACATCGCTTGCAACTTCAACTTTAAAGCGCAAATCCGGCCTCACATGGAATACTGTTCTCATCTCTGGGCCGGAGCAACCCAGTGGCAGCTCCTTCAACTTGAGTGCATCCAGCGCAGAGCGGTTAGAATTGTCGACGATCGAGTTCTTTCTGATCGTCTCGATTCACTGGCGCTGCGTAGGGATGTTGCATGCCTTTGCATTTTCTATCGCATCTACCACGGGGAATGCTCTAAGGAATTGTTCGGATTAATTCCAGCTGCCGAATTTCACGAGCGCACATCGCGTCAAAATTCACGATACCATCCTTACCATCTCTATGTTCGGCGGTCGAGCACTGTACGTTTTACTAGGAGTTTTCTTTCTCGTACAGCTTCTCTATGGAATTGTTTACTACCGATGATTTTTCCAGAACGATACGACTTAGGGACCCTCAAGAAAAGATCATACTCTTTTATAAAAAGCTGGCAACGCACCTGCAATTCCCCTGAAAGTCTCTCAACGACTTAGCGACGCTGCAAGTTTGCTCACTGAGAGACGTCAGATGTCAGAGCAACGTACTCACCCGCACTGCGCGATATTTTTCTTTACCGAAATAATGTCGGTTATGTAAAGACTATACAAAGTTGTAACTTGTAACAAAACCTCTTAAAAATAGCGATACCGATATTTATACAAAAAAATTGCAACATCAAAATTTGTACCACCTAAGACGACTCGACCTGGCAACATAAAACGCACGCACCCTGAGGACTGACGAAAAGAGCCTGGAGCTGGAAGAAGAGATAGACAAGTTGCGCTGGAATATTATAAGATTATCTGAGGTCCGAAGATAGGGAGAGGACACGGTCTAATTCTCGAATCTGACAACTTGTTATATCACCGGGAGGGCGACCCTCTGTCCCAAGCAGGTGTCGGATTGATTGTCCACAAGTATCTCGTTAACAACGTTGTAAAGATTGAGAGTGTGTCGACGAGGGTTGCGTACCTTATACTCAGAATTACCAAACGGTATACGCTGAAGGTCATACAGGTTTACGCACCAACCTCGGCACATCCCGATGAGGAGGTGGAGGAAATGTATGAGGATATCTCTAGAGCCATGCATTCCTCCAAAACGGTATTAATGGAAATGGAATATGGTGTTAATGGGAGACTTCAACGCAAAACTAGGCACAAGAGAGAACGATGAGCTGAAGGTAGGGAAATTCGGAATAGGGCAACGGAATCTAAGAGGCTAGCAGCTGGCAGACTTCATGGAAAAAGAGGGACTCTTTATGATGAACTCTTTCTTCCAGAAGCGACCCCACAGGAAGTGGATCTAGTCGAGCCCGACGGTTCGACAAAAAATTATATTTATTTCTATAAGATTTTCTTGGCCCCATGGCCTCCGCGTGTTCAACTCGGGGGTGTCCGATACGCAGGTGGAGTTGGAGGCCGTGGAGGGGGCGTGCCTTATGTTCCTGGTGCGCCTTGCCTGAGAATGAGAATGGGAAGGAGAGGTTCTCCCCCAAGAAAGGACTGCCATGGGGCGGCCGTCGCTAGTGGGGCCGCGGATGTGTGCTAAAGCGTTTCTGTGGCCCTGCCAATATGCGGCGAAGGTGGAACACCACGGGGTTTTTGTCGGTGCGATTTCAACAAAACCCGTCATTGCCCCCGCGAGGCGGGTATGCGTAGGCATTTCCCCATGTAAAAAAAGGACGATATGAATGACAAGCTCGTGGAAACTGTCCATGCGGTAGGAGCAAAGTTCCGCAAGAGCCGCCGCAGAAGAACACAAAAACTCTCCGATCACACTCTTAATCTCATGGCTGTTAGACGGGAAGTGAAGCTGCAGTATTCAGCATATTTGACAGCGTACAGGCAACTGAACAGACAGATCTCCAAATGCATGCGGCGGGACTTACGCAACTTCAATACAGCACGTACTGAAGAAGCAATCGAGCGGAACCAGAGCTCCAAAGACTTTGCTAGAGATCTGTCTGCTAGACAGAGCAAACTGTCAAAGCTGAAGAGCGAGTGTTGCAGTGTCGTTTCCGGGACACCTGAGATTTTGACTGAGATTGAGAGGTTCTACGGGCAGCTGTACACATCATCGTTGGAGCCACATGCAAGTGTAAGTAACGATCCAAGGGCAAGACTTATCCGAAGCTATTCCGATGAATAGTTCTGGATGATATTGTACGTGGTAGAGCCATGCTGCAGCTATATTAGTAGTATAGTCGTAGCACGAATGGGTCGGCTCGACCGCGGTAGGACCATGCTCTCACAGAATACCAGCGTAAAATAGCAGGTTAATACTGCTGTGTTTCGTATGGTGAGTGTAGAGACCCCTTTTACTGGAAAAGAGGCATTCCATCTCCTCTCCAGGCAATCCTCACGTGTGACAACGCATCTGCAATTTGATTCGCAAACGCGGTTAAGTGTAGATGCCCATGGGCCACAGCAACCACTTACCATCAGGTGGACTGTGTGCTCGTTTGTCACCCTATGCCCCAAAAAATAAACGTCAGTCTGAGCGAGATTCGGATGGCTCTCCAGCACCTTAAAATGGCAAGGCTCTAGGCGAGGATGGAATTACAGCGAAACTTCAGAAAGCGGATGGAAAACCGGTACTTAAAGTCCTTCAAAAGCTCTTTAATTCCGTCCTCCATGGTGGCACTACACTGGAGGCGTGGGGCAGAAGTGCAGTGGTCTTGTTTTCCAAGAAAGGCAACAACGCTGTCTTGAAGAACTACAGACCGATTTCCCTTCTAAGCTGTTCTTTTTCTCTGTTCTTCTACATGCTGTTTTCGAGAGTAATTACGAATCGTCTCGTACGCAGATTTGACGACTTCCAGCCCCCCGAACAAGCCGGTTTCTGAAAAGACTTTAGCACCATAGACCACACACATACCCTTCGGCAAATTGTACAGAAGTCCGAGGAGTACAATTTGCCACTATTTCTGATGTATGTGGACTATGAGAAAGCCTTTAATTCCGTCGAAATATGAGCGGTACTGCAGTCCTTTTAGCGGTGCCAAGTTGACTGTCAGTATACCGAAGTGCTGAAATGTTTGTACAGTAGGGCTACGACGGCTATCCAAATACAGAACCAGAGTACGAAACCTATCCAACTGCAGAGAGGTGTAAGACAGGGTGACGTTATTTCCTCGAAACTCTTCACCGCTGCATTGGAAGACGTTTTCAAGCTACAGGACTGGAAAATATACGGTATTAACGTCAATGGCGAGTACATCACTCACCTTCGATTTGCCGACGATATAGTCCTTATGGCAGAATCGCTGGAGGACCTTAAGCTCTATGCTCAATGACCTCAAGAGTGTCTCCCAACGGATAGCTCTTAAGATGACAAAACAAAAGTCATATGTAACATGGACAAGACTGTTGCCAGTGATGATCTATGGAACAGAAACGTGGTCTTTCACTGCTGGCCGTATGAGGAAGCTCAAAGTCGCTCAGCAAGCTATGGAGAGGGCTATGCTCGGGGTTTCTCTGGGTGATAAACTTAGAAATGAGGACATACGTAGTAGAATCAGAGTTACCGACATAGCCCAAAGGTTTAGTAAGCTGAAGTGGCAATGGGCGGCCATATAACTCGAAGAACCGACAACCGATGGGGAAGAAAGGTTCTCGAGTGGCAGCCTCGTACCGGCGGACGAAGTTAAGGCGTCCTCCCACTAGATGGAGTGACGATGAAGTCGATGGATGCAGGTAGCTCAGGACCGTGCTTTATGGCATTCCTTGGGGGAGGCCTATGTTCAACAGTGGTCTTGTGAAGGGCTGTAATGATGATGATGAATATTCGTACCGATAGTGTAACCTCGTACCTTTACGAGGTGCATTCTAATGCTGGATATTCCTCATGAATCTGGCTGTCATACATAAAATGAATTTATCAAATCGGACTGGTAGTGTTTAAACAAACAAAAAACCTAGATTCTATCTCATTCTCTCGCAGACTAAATCATATAGATGTATGTTTGTCTCTTTTTAGTGTCGCTTTTTCGTTTCACCGTGTTCGCATCGTATCGTCGTCAAATCACAACGATGCTAAAGAAGTTTACTTTAAAAACATAGTGTATACTCTAGGACAAAATAGTATGAAACGAATAGTTAGATTTATAGTTATAGTTATATATTATTAATATTTATAGTTATATAGTTAGATTATATTTTTTTTATAGGATAAAGGTGACAAACGAGCACACAGTCCACCTGATGGTAAGTGGTTGCTGCGGCCCATAGACATCTACATGTATCCTCGTTTGCGAATCAAATGCAGATGCGTTGTCACCCGTGAGGACTAAGATGGAATGCCTCATTTCCAGTAAAAAGGGCCTCCGGCCACCTGCACTCACCAAGCGAAACGCAGAGGTAAACCTCTACTTCACGCTGGTATTCTGTGAGGTCGTGGTACCACCCCGGTTCGAGCCGGCCCATCCGTGCGACAGCAAAAGCTGCCGCGTGGCTCTACCACTGAGCATTACATACTTAAACAAAATAAAATGATGTATACAAAAATACAGACTAATTGTGCACCTTCTTTTTTGGGTCTACTAAAATGTACATGTAACATAATACTTATTTATTTATTCATTTATTTTATCAACAATTAACATTACAGGTTATTTGCCTAAAGCGTTAAAAGCGTCTATTAATTATAAAACTGTATAAAACCTTTTTAAATTCCTGTAGGGCAAGGAATTTTCTCTATCAAAACTGTAGGGGTGTATGTTGCTGAATAAACGCATGTCTATGTCTATGCTCTGTGTCTAATTGTCTGGCGCGCCGCGGCGCGGTGACGCAATGCTTGTTAGTGAACTTCACATATTTAAGACATGTATTTTTTTTTTATTTGCAGACATGCAGGTGTCCTCGATGTTAATAAGAAGTAAGGTTTCTTCTCGTTGTGTTCTCACACCGGCAAGTGACAAGTACCCGAGTTGCTCGCCTACTGTTAAATTACGGCAAGCGCTTAGCCCCTGAGTATACCAAAGCTAACTTAAATATGAAAGTAATTTTGTGTTTTATTAGTTTTGTGTAGCATAAGTCAATGACTAGTTGCTGAGTGAGCGTGTATATGTCACATCGTGACGTGCAATAACATTATAGTCTTTGGTGACGTGTGCGAATGAGGGCTAATAATTTTCTGCTCACCAGATGTCGCTAGTGGACACTGTGGTAAAGTTTTTGTTACATAATGTGATTTAATTGAGAAGTTGTTTTTTTAAATAAAAGTTTATCAGTTTCTAGAATATTATATTAACACACAAAAGCGTCAGTGGTTTGCTCTTTAATTTTTTGCACATTTTTAACTTTTATTTAATTTTTCTATTTTTATTAATATCTGTGGTTTGGTTTATTTATTTTTAATGTAATTAATATAAAACATAGCTCATAGTACATAAAGAAACAATAATTTTTACATTTTCCGAACGAATTAACTTCCCCGCTATGAAATCTGTCAAATATTATACCTCACTTTCTAGTGGCGCCGCCCTAGTGGCAGAAAAAGTCGTGGATGCCCTCATTCCTAGCACCTCGGCAAATAACCAGTGTCGGTGTCAAACCAAATGTTCGGTAGGTTCAATTTTTCTTTAATGATTTTGTGGTTTAAATAATTTAAAATTTTCTAAAAGTACCAGATCACCTTTTTTATTATTATTATAGAGCATTTTTTTCAAAGGATAATGGTGACCAACGAGCACACAGTTCACCTGATGGTAAGTAGTTACTGTGGCCCATAGACATCTACATCTATCCTCGTTTGCGAATCAAAATGCAGACGCATTGTCACCTGTAAGGACTAAGATGGAATGCCTCATTTCCAGTAAAAAGGGGCTCCGGCCACCTGCACTCACCAAGCGAAACACAGAGGTAAACCTCTACTTCACGCTGGTTTTCTGTGAGGTCGTGGTACCACCCCGGCTCGAGCCGGCCCATCCGTGCGACAGCAAACGCTACCGCGTGGCTCTACCACTGTTAAATGTAAGTGTAATATAATTTAAAAATTAAAAATGTTGTACAGCCGACTTCAATATAAGTTATTAAGAATAACTCAAAAGCTATTGGTCTGACGTTGATCAAACTCATATGGGACCACACGAGAAGTACCAGCTTTCAAATAAAAAAAGAATCATAGAAATCGGTTCACCCAGTAAAAAGTTATGAGGTAACACACATAAAAAAACATACAGTAGAATTGAGTACCATCTCCTTTTTGGAAGTCGGCAGAAAAATGCATCAGCATCGCTAATTCTAATTCAAGACTAAGTACTAAGTACCCAGTACATTTTCTTTAATATAAATCTCGTGAATATGCTGTGAAGTCTTCCCAACACTAGAGTGTACTCTCTTTCAAGGGAATCCCAAATTATATAATAACACTCCAATTTGCATACATATAGGTATACAGATTATAGGCGATTTAACATTGCGAAAATCGCGCGTTGTTCACATGATGAAATCTAGTGGTCGGTACGCTTTAGACACTTTAGAGAATGTTTCTAATGTGTTGTGTTTTAATTAGCCATCAATTAGTTCTAAATGACGTATTTCCCGAACGCTATCGGGGGGAAATAATATGCAAGAGATATTTGTGAATTTCAAGCCGCAACTGGCTCCCAACGCTTCCAGTTGAAATTTAAAAACCGATTTGTTGCCTATCCAACGTAGGTCTTACGATTGATATTGATGAGATTATTAGTTTTGTTTTTCTCTCTTTATAAATACGTTACCCCCATACTAGGATTTTCTCCTGTATCGTGGAGGCAGTTGACAAAAACAAATAGCACAAGGACAAACATCCAGACCCAGAACAATTATTTGTAGGCCATACAAATACTTGTTCCGTGCGGGATTCGAACCCGCAAACCCCAGCGCAGCAACTCATTGCTAAGCCACTGCGCTATGGAGCCGTTGATTAGTAGTAGTTAGGTAAAGAAAAAAATATCTTAAGAGGTGAGGATGAGGAGACAATATGGGCCGGAAGTAGAAGCTTTCAGATGAGATACCACAACTTAGGAAAAGAAAGTGTAAGGCTGTTGACATTAACCTAACTTGTGAGGAAAGCTTTACGACGGGATCTACGTCGCTCTATTGTAAATGCAATGCAGGAGATCAAAACAGGAAACTCAAAGTAATTGCTCTGAAGCTCACATCGCAAAACTGCTCATGCATGACGACAAAGTCCTCACGTTAAAGCCTTAAGTTCTCCCTGAGCTTGAAGATTTTTACAGTAAATAGAATGCCTACATAAGCTAGAATTTGATCCTATATGCGATGATCCTAGAGCCACGCTACTATATCGATAATCCGTCTTGAAGAGGTCGAGCTGGCCCTCGGCTAACTTAAAAATTCTGATTGTAAATTTTAATTGTGGGGGACATAGTGACAAAAGGACGAGCCGGAAAATTGGTGAAGATAATTAGGAGTTATATATTATGTATAAGTGTATATAAATTACAATCTAAATGCCTGTAGATATTCGGAGCTCAGACTAGCGTTTTATGTAAAACACAGGTGTGCTCGGGGCCTGTGCTCCAAGGCAAACGATTGTTTTATGAGGGAGGTGTCTGTGCAGAGGGAAACTAGACGGAGGCGGCGTGCGTTTTAATTACCGACTGCCGGAGCGACTGACGCCCTAACACCAACTTTTTATGTTTAAATACATTTTAAGCTTTGCATTTTACAGTTTTATATTAAAATACTTTAAATAAAGGTTTACAATAAGAAGTATGTACGTTGCGATTATTTTTCTTATAGGATAGGGTGACAAACGAGCACACAGTCCACCTGATGGTAAGTGGTTGCTGTGGCCCATAGACATCTACACTTATCCTCGCTTGCGAATCAAAATGCAGATGCGTTGTAACCCGTGAGGACTAAGATGGAATGCCTCTTTTCCAGTAAAAAGGGTCTCCGGTTCTCTACACTCACCATACGAAACACAGCAGTTTTAAGCTGTTATTTGACGCTGGTATTCTGTGCGAGCGTGGTCCTTCCCCGGTCGAGCCGACCCATTTGTGCTATAACTATACTACTAATATAGTTGCAGCATGGCTCTACCACGTACGATTATGTGGGTAAGTAAGCCAGAAAGCGACAAAACGTAAGGTATTCTGGGAGTGATAATTGTCATGCGTTCGAATCTCAGCTAACATATGTAATAATAGTCGGTCTCAAGGGAGACTAGCCATCTGAGCACGACAGGATTATAGTGCGCGAAAGCACAAGTGCACTCTCTATTCCCTCACTCTCATTGTTTGATCGGACGACAATCCGATACAGCTGAAGAAAGATCAGGCTTAGGTTCCACCGCTAACTTCCTGACTCCGGACTGTTATTACTCGTAAGAATCTCTTGACTGAAAACAATAGAACTGGTTTTGGCCCGACATTCGAACCCGGGACTACATGATCAGTAGTCGCGCTAACGACCACTATACTAACGACCCAGTCATAACATGTCCTTTGTGTAACTACACTAATTGTTAGTGTTATGCCTCATAAGATGAAGTGACATAGGCACGGTCTCTAGCTCCCTGTAGGGAACATTCAAACATCACACAAGCGCTACATCGAGCATGCATTGACTCGTTCAAGTGCTTCTGATGCTTCACGTACACTTATTGTAGCATTGTAATATTTAAAAAAAAACTAATAAAGATTAGTGACGAAATACAGGACAGGCTATATTATCTTTTGTTGATTATGAACGTATACATACGCAAGCCATGTTTATGTATACTCTATGAATATTAAATGTTATAAACGTTTTATTCAAATTCATCATTCCCTATTTCCCACGCGCGGATAATTATTAATAAGTACACATTAGCAACGCAAATTGTAAGAACCTATTACGTCTGGAACTCGAGCTCGAACATTGTTGGCTGACCTTTCAAATTTAATGAATTTTTAATAATGGCGACGAAAGGTGACGGGATGACAGTTTACTGTTTATTACGTAGACAGAACAATCTGCCAGGCGTGTTGCAGAAAGAAACAAAATAAAATAAGAATATAGGTTAGGCACATAATATATTTATTTATTATTTTATTTTTTTATAGGATAAGGGTGACATACGAGCACACAGTCCACCTGATGGTAAGTGGTTGCTGCGGCCCATAGACATCTACATTAATCTTAGAGTATCAATACGCTAAGACATTAATCCTAGATTATGAATTAAAATACAGATGCGTTGTCACCCGTGAGGACTAAGATGGAATGCCTCGTTTCCAGTAAAAAGGGTCTCCGGTTCTCTACACTCACCATACGAAACACAGCAGCATTAAGCTGCTATTTTACGCTGTTCTTCTGTGAGAACGTGGTCCTTACCCGGTCGAGCCGACCCATTCGTGTTACAACTATACCAGAAATATAGCTGCAGCATGGCTCTACCACGTAATATAATAATAACTTTGCGTCACCGTTAAAAAAATTACCCATTTAGGTAATTATTAATTGCCTAAAAAAATGGTAGGTATTTAAATTTTTTTTAATCATTATCATTATCATTCCAACCCTTTACAAGTTCCCTGCTGCACATGGCCTTCCCCAAAGAATGCCACAAAGCACGGTCCTGAGCCACCTGCATCCATCGACTTTCTGCATGTCTTACCAGGTCGTCACTCCATCTAGTGTGTAGAAGGTTGCCACTCGAGAACCTTTCTTCCTTATCGGTTGTCGGTTCTGCGAGATGGCCGCTCCATAGCCACTTCAGCTTACTAATCCGTTGGGCTATGTCGGTTACTCTGTTTCTACTGCGGATTTCTAAGTTTATCACGCAGAGAAACCCTGAGCATAGCCCTCTTCATATCTCGCTGAGCGACCTTCAACTTCCTCAGACGGCCAGCAGTGAAGGACCACGTCTCAGAGCCATAAGTCATCACTAGCAACACGCACTGGTTGCACAGTCTTGTTTGCAGGTTTTGAGGTATACCAGGCAAGAAAATGTGTCGTAATCTCGCGAACGCTGCCCAGTCGAGTTGAATCCGTCGATACGGGATAGTGCACGTAGTGTACGATGCACGCAATCGAGGGAGGGCGGGAGATGCTCTTCAAACACATCATTTTATTTGATTGCGCAGATCTTAGTTACTTCAATTTTAACATCTTTAATATAGGTAATGAATATAACATTTATTTCTAATTAATTTTTATTATACACGTTATTGTTCTTTAAATAAAGAAACTTGGTATTATTGATGTTTCTATTTTTTTTTTCATGAAGTTCAAATACTTTTGTTAGACGGAGTGGGTAATTTTCCTTTCTGACCAAATTTCTCACAAATTATATTTGCTGGCCCGGAAAAATAACTACTTACGTATCTAAAAAAACATTTCACACGTAGTAGAGACAAAATTGCCGAAGTGTATGTATGAGGTCTATGATGCTAAAGCCTTTTCCTTAAGATGATTCATAATAACTCTTGAACGTGGACACGGCTCAGGAAGAAAATCGGTCTGTAGTTCTTCAATAGATCGTGGTCACCTTTAACCATTAAATAACTAATGCTGTGTTTCGAATAATAAGTGACGAGAACCAAAGAGTTTTTACCGATGCCCTTCACTATTGCATTCAGTCTGTCCTCAGGGGTAAAAACAGATCTGCACTTTGATTTTTAGGGCCATCGCCATTAAAAAACATAAATAAAAACATTATCTACTTTCAAATACTTATTTCGCCATTATTCGCACAGTCGCCGGAACTGTTTCCTCGGCAGCAGCTCGTTAACCGGTGTTATCTTATCTTATATTTAAACCAAATATCAGTAGAGCACGCTTTACAGTATTTACTTATGCTCCGATAAAACTTTTAATAATTATACCGACGTGTATAAGCTCCGGTCGGAAAAAGGATAACTGTCGCTCTCACAGAATACCCACATATTACACGTGGTAGAGCCATGCTGCAGCTATATTAATTTTATAGTTGTAGCACGAATGGGTCTGCTCGACCGGGGAAGGACCACGCTCTCACAGAATACCATCGTAAAATAACAGCTTAAAGCTGCTGTGTTTCGTATGGTGAGTATAGAGAACCGGAGATTCGTTTTACTGGAATAGATGCATTCCACCTTAGTCCTCACGGCTGACAACGCATCTGCATTTTAATTCGCAAACGAAGATAGATGTAGATGTCTATGGGCCACAGCAACCACTTACCATCAGGTTGACTATGTGCTCGTTTGTCACCCTTATTCTATAAAAAAAATATCCGAAAGAAATGGCGCATAACGCTGTTGTGTATATGGTGAGTGTAGAGAAACGGAGACCCTTTTTACAAGTAACGAGGCATTCTATCTTATCCCTCAAATGTGACAACATTTGCTGTTGTCACCTTTACTATTATCAATAAAAACGCTATAGGTGCTACAAAGATGATGCTTAGGGAGTTTAAGAGAACATCAAACATTGTGGTCCTCTTCTTGACTTTTGTTTTGGTTCTCTATCTATTAATATTCTCTATAGGTATTCTGAGACTTCAAACGAGATAAGGGCCCTCGAATATCTATTATAGCAAGGCCAAAGATAATGAAGGCATGTGAGTGGTCTCGATATCACGACCCACTGCAAGATGTCAAGGGTATCGAATACTACCCGAGACGGAAACTAAAATGTTGAAATAGTATTTAAAAATGGTGATGAGATAGATAGGCCTCGTAGTTTTAAATATTCTATATATAAAAATTACCCCCACCTTCTGCCAACCTTTACTAACACCGTATAGTGGGTTTTGGAAAAGGGTTTGGCCCTAGCGATATCCTCATAGCTTCTCCACCCCCTCCTGAGCATGTGCCGAGGTTGGTGCGTAAACTTGTATGACCTTCAACGAATACTATTTAGTGATTCTGAGTTTGAGGTACGCTACCCCCGTGAACACACTCCCAATCTTTATAAAGTTATTAACGAGAGACTTGTGGACGATAAATCTGACACCTCCTTGGAACAGATGGTTGCCCTCCCGGTGATAGAACAAGTTACCGGAGGTTTTCTCTCTTCGGAATTCAGATAATCCTATAATATCTTAGCGCAACTTTTTCGTATCTTCTTCCAGCTTCAAGATTCACTCGTGAATCCTTACGTATGTGCGTTAAGTTTTGCCAGGTCGAGCCGTAGAAGGAGCCAACCGAACATCCACTGGAGATTCTTAGCAACCTCTGTATATATACAGGATCAGTGTAGTATCAACACATTGCAAGTTCACCTAACTTTCTTGCAATTGTTTTTGTTATGTTTTGAAAGCGTTGAATCTCATAAAACACTCACACTCTACTGATATCTCTCCACAACTGAGCTGGCATCTGCATATCCATAGACTGGGCACAAGCAGGTCATTAATATGTAGCAGGAAGAGAGTTGCTGAGAAAACGGGCCCTGAGAAACTTCGATATAGTGGACATATAGTCTCGGAAGAGCAGCCTTTGATAACGAAACGCAGAGGCCATTCAATCTGAATGTCCTTGACCCTGGTGATCAGATCGAGGGATAAACCGTACTCTTTGACTGTGTTGGATTACCGTTCCATCGGTATGAGAGTGAGTATAGAGAGTGCACCAGTATTTGCGCACACAATCGTGCACTGTAATCGTGTTCCGCGCAGATGGCTCCATTGAGACTGGCCGCCATGACTGAAATTTTGTTATCCAATTCAGGTCATTCTTTCCTGGGTTTGTCATAAGGTATTCAATGTACGCCCCATCTTGCTATTAAGAGTATGGAGGTAATTGAAATCGGCCGATAATTGGCAGGTTCGGCACGGCTGTCTTTTTTGGGGACAGGCTGCAAGTTATTGATACTTTCTATAAGTGAATTACAAGCAAAGAGAGACGCGAATAAGTCCGCTTGCTCTTAGTTGCTTATGACATGTTGCACCGCTACGTCACGTAGACACAGTCTGACTATCACGTATTTATGTATATACTAACATAATGCATATACAACATGTACAAATAATATGCGAGTATCGTTTTTGCCACCTCGCGAGGGCAAGGTCGAGTTAGGTCGGACTCACACCGACTAAAACCCTTTGTAGCGTATTGGTAATGCGCATCAGGACCACAAGGCGTATCTACTATGTAGATATAACATAATATTAAGCGTGTGCCCACTGTGAGCGCGTGCAGCATTATGAAGGCGAGTTGAACAAGGCCAGTACAGTAAGTTTGTTGCGTGCAGACTGCGGTCGCTGCTGCAGTGACGTTAACTTGGCGTTAATTAGAGATTTATCAACGTCACTGGGGTTGCGTGCCGGCGTGGAAGGGTGCCGCCCTCCACTAGCACGTAACTTTTCTTAGTACTAACCTAATAATCCTGTTTACTAGTATTCCTGTGTTTAAAAGTAAAAAAAAAGTTTAGTTTATATATAAGTACGCCCCAATTTTAAACATAAACCTTTCTGTTTTGGCCATGGAAGGAAAAAGGGAGATCTCCCGCTGGGCAAGGCTTCAGTCCGGGGAGCGGCCAATGCTTTTCTGAGAGAGTTATGGAGCAATTGTTCCACGTTAAACATTTTACTCAGTTTCTCATTAAGTTAAATAATGTATTTCTTTTGAGAGAAAAAAAAGTTTCTTTATTCCGCCGCGTTCTGTTGTAGCACGTATTGGAGGACTTCATATTTATACAATTTTTTTCCTTATGGCGGCTGTACACGCTCGTCTCGTCGCGTCGCGTGCTCTCGTCGCGTAGAGGTCCGACACGAGAGCACACCATGTACACACTCGTTGTATCACTTGAACTCCAGATGCGCACTACGATGGACGTAGAAGAAACTGTTGCTGAGTTTTGCCTTTGCTATTTTTAATTATAATTTTTTACATATTTCCAATAAAAAGAAAATTAATAAGCCATGGTGGATGGTTTCTATTCACTGTAATAGAACCATGTAACTTTCTATATTGTATTTAACAACATTGAACCATTTTTTGATAATTTTTATAATTATCAGAAAACGAACGAGTGTGTACAGGCGCGCTATCGTTTCCATCGCGAGACTCACGAGACCCTTTGACTCGAGCGCAAAAAAACCGACACGCTTCCGAGAGCGAACGAGGGCCGCGAGACGCGACGCGACGCGACGAGGACACCATGTACACACTCGTACTCGGCCTGTCTCGTGGTGTCTCGACGAGCGTGTACAGCCGCCATTAGAGATGCGGATTTCCTCGCGATGTTTTCCTTCACCGCCGAGCACGTGGTAAACTAGTATTTTAAATTACAAATAACAATTTCATCTTTGCCGGCGGGAATTGAAGCTGTGTGGTTGGCGTACTGTGAAATTTAATACAACTAACTTTAATTCAATACTAACTTCTTTATTACCACTGTTTTACTAACACTTTCGTGTATGTCTGTTCGGATCAAATTTAGTGTTTGATTTAAAACTAACTTCCCTAAATGACTTTAGTAAATTGTATTAGGACGTGTGCCTAATATACACAGCGAAGTGAACATCTACTGAATCTTACTCCATATCAACATAGACACTTTCCCCAAACTAGTAGTAAGAGATTAGCTGAACATGAAGTAACATATTTTTTCACATTAACAGTAGTCTTACTTAATATTAAATTAATGTATAATAAAGGTAATGTAATGTGTTGGTGTTGCTTACTAAGCTGAAAACCATAAGTCCTCTGTCGGGCGATAAGCACTAAAAAAACATTAAACAACGGAATGGGATACACCTTCAGCTATTAAAGAACAAACAAAAGAGCCAAAGCTGTAGCGGTAAGCGGCTTAACTCCACCGCACATCGCATGTTATTCTATCTTTCATTTAGAACGTTTTATTAACAGAGTTCAAAAAACCACGAGGTTATATTATATACTCGACGTGTACTTGTGTTTAAGTATGTAACACAAAGGGAAAAATTTACTGCCATGTTGTGACGTCCCATCTGTCAAACTAACTTCACTTGGATGTTCATTTTAGAGTAATTACATACTTCTGAAATAAACTACACAAATTAATGAAATGTGTTTGTAATTGAAATTATATACGGTACTTATAACAAACAAAAAATTTTTTTTTTGTCTCTGTTCGTTTTGTTCGTTGGTTCCGTTCCGTTCATCCGTCCGTCGTCCGTTCGTTTCGACTAATCTCCGAAATGGCTGGACCTATTTTGAAGGGGTTTTCACTGGCAGATAGCTGATGTTATAAGGAGTAACTTAGGCTACTTTCACTTTAGAAAACAAATTAGGGTTCCGCACACAAAAATTAAATCCCATGAAATCCAATCATAATAAATTCCTCGCGAACGTAGTCACGGGAAACTGCTGGTATGAAATAAATTTATAGTCGTAGAATAAACACGCAAATGAGCATCAGTAGCGCCCAAGTTCAAGAATATACGTTTTACGACGTTTTCTAAAATAAAATTGTTCAAACATTTAATAACTAAATGGCTTATTTAGAAAATTACTTTTGGTTTCACTTCAATGTGAGCCAGGGACTCGACACCCTTAGATCCGGCCCTGCTTCATTAAACTGAGGGTAACTAGATAGTAAATGACACTCCTAATAGAATTACGAATTATGAAATTGGTTTTAGAACCATTACCTGCGATGTTACTGAAATTAAAGTTTCATCAAGACCTGCTTGCGGCCATTCAACATACATAGTTATGTAATGTTGGTCCTCGCGTCAAGGCTATAGCAATATAATCATTATCAGATGCCTACATGTGTAGCTGAAATATTAAATATACAACATGTAATATTTGTGTAAATTTACTCAAGTCAAAAGTGTGATTCTGGTTGTCCGATGGTGGAAAGGAGAGGGAGGAATTAAATTATGCAATTCCTGCGCACACTCTCCGAAATGCATCCTGTAGAAAACCGAAAGGCTGGCTACTTTGTGCCTGTGTTCGAGACAGGTAAGATTAGTTTTAACCAAATTCGGGTCACCAATAACCCTCTTAGCACGTCTTTCCATTAAGTGCAAAGCTGCTAAGTGTCATTTTGCAGCACCAGTCCATATATGGCAGCAATACTCCATGCACGACCAGACTTGCGCTTTATTGAATGTAAGCAGCTGTCCCGGCGTGAAGTATCGCCGCACCTTTGCAAGAACTCCTAGCTTCCTTGCAGCTGCTTTGACCTTAGACTCAATGAACCGCCCGAAGTTCATATTTGGGGATATCGCAACCCCCAATAACTGTAGGCGGTGGGTGTACTCCAGTGATACGTTTCGGAAGGAAGGAGCCAAAGTGAGCTGGCTCCTTTTTGCAGTGACGAGACACGCTTTTGTTTTGAAGGCGTTGAGTTTCACAAGATTGGCATCGCCCCATTCGAAGACTGCCTGTAGAGTGAGGTTCACACGCTCTACCATAGTTTCTCTTTCGGACTGGATTTGAGCCCGACTGGCCCGAGGAATTGGTTGGTATCTCTCCATAAATGTCTGCACAACACAACTGTCTGCATACCCATAGCATAAGCAGATCATTAATATGCAACAGGAAGAGAGTTGCGGAGAGAACGGACACCTGAGGAACACCGGCGTTAGTCGCAACAGGATCGGATGAGCAGCCATCGACGACGACCCGGGGAGACCTGTAGTGTATGTGCCTCCACCCTACTAGTACTTAAGTTTATTAATCAGTATAATTAAAGAATTAGTCTCAGCAACACGTCTTCTCTTTCATTAACACCTGCCGACATCACATAGCGACCCTGCCAGGCGGTGCGCTGCGACAATGCATGCACACCGCCGGGCCTACTACATAAAAAAAGATAAATAAAAATATTATAAGAAATTTAAATTAGGGGGTCATTGTAGAAGCGTGCTCGTCGCGAACCCTGCCAGCCCTTTTCAGGGCTGCAATTCTACTCAGCTGCGCACCCATGCCAACGAGGGTTAGGGCGTCCCCCCAAGGCGACGCACACCAGCTCGTCCCCGTTGGTGTGGAATGCAGCGCGCAAAGCGGCGATGGGGACCGCCACCCGTCACGCACAGCCCGACACGGCGGAAGGTGGAGGACAGAGTGCAGAGTTGGCACGTGGAATGTTAGAGGAGGCATGAAAGATAAGATGAATGAGTTGATTGAAATAATGAAAGAAAGAGAATTAGATGTCGTGTGTATGTCGGAGACCAAACGGAAGGGCAGTGGTACTGAAGAGCTCCCTGGCGGGGCGTTAGCTCTATGGTCCGGAGTCCCGGAGAGCGAGAGCGCCCGCCAGGGAGTGGGGGTGCTGCTGTCGTCTCGGTTGGTCGATGTTATGACTGAATATAAGGTTGTGAACTCAAGACTTCTCTGGGTTCGCTTTAAATTGGGACTGACGAAGTTATTCCTTTTGGCTGTTTATGCGCCGGTAGCTTCGTCGTCCAGGGCTGAGCTGGAGGAGTTTTGGGAGAATGTAAGAGAAGTTCTAGATTTGGCTAGGGGAAACGAAAGAATTGTTGTGTGTGGTGATTTGAATGGATGGGTTGGTACCGCTCGACCAGGATACGAGTCGGTGCTTGGAAAGTTTGGCGATAAAAGGGTTAATGATGCTGGCAAGCTTATACTGGCGGTATGCAAGGAAAAGGGTCTTCTTGTGACAAACACTATGTTTAATCACAAGAAAATCCATATGTATACTAGAGAAAGAAAGAATGAGAGAAGTATGATCGATTTGTTTCTGGTGGATGACCGACTGCGAAAACAGGTGATGGATACGCGAGTGTTCAGGGGTGCTGACCTGGGAACGGATCACTATCTAGTGATTACTAGATTTAGGGGTCTGTTCGCGGGTTGGCGCTACCGGACGGCGGTAACAGAACCACAGTCGGTCTGTCGCATCCGAAGCTGGAAGCTTCAGGAAGCGGATACTAGGGACAAATATCATGCGAGGGTAGCCGAAAAGCTTGACACCATCGATGGCAGAAATGAATGTGTTGAAAGAACATGGCAGAACCTTAGGGATGGAATGGTAAGTGCAGCGGAAGAAGTGTGTGGAACAATAAAAAGAGGCAGTAGTAAAAGAAGAGATGCATGGTGGAATGATGAAGTGAAAGAAGCTGTAGAGAAGAAGAAGAAAGCATGGTTAGACTACTTGGCCTCTAGTAATGATAAGGATATGAGAGAGAAGATGAAAGAAAGATATAAGCTGCAGAAAGTTCACACGAAAGCATTGATTGAGGAAATGCGTGAAAGGTGTAGAATGAAAGCGGAAGAAAGGTTGTCGCACAACTTTAAGGAGAACTCCAAACTCTTCTGGAAAGAGGTTGGAAGGACCCGAAGTGGTGCGACGGCCTTAAGAATGAACAAAGTGCTTTCGAGAACTAATGACGTCCTCACAGAAAAATCGGACGTCATGCAGCGATGGAGCGAATTTTATAGAGAAATGTATGCGTGTGATGATCTTAGTGAGGGATCCGGGGATGACGCCGTGACTGGTACGCCAGACCTGGACCTCGATGACACTGAGGTCATCAGTATGAAAGAGATTGAACGTGCGATTCGAAGTTTGAAATGTGGTAAGGCTGCGGGACTAGACAGAGTTACTGCTGAAATGGTCAAGTATGGTGGGCCTCGCGTCTGGGACAGCTTTTATCTGCTGTGCAATTTGTGCTGGCGGACGGGGGATGTCCCGGATGATTGGCGATCCGCAGTCATTGTGTCTTTATATAAAGGTAAAGGTTCACATTTTGACTGCGGGTGCTATCGGGCGATCAGCTTGACCAGTTTAGCAAGTAAAGTTTACTCGAAGGTTTTGACACGTAGGATGCAAGAGAAATCGGAAAGATTTCTATGGGAGGCACAATGCAGATTTAGACCTGGAAGAGGATGCACGGATCAAATGTTTTCTCTACGCATGATCACGGAAAAGCTTCTGGCTGCTAACCAGAAGATTTTCTGTGCTTTTGTGGATCTTGAGAAAGCATTTGATAAGGTTGTAAGGAAGAAAATGTGGGAACTGTTGCCGGGGTACGGTGTGGATGGTCGATTGCTAAGGGCTGTGCAGTCACTTTACTGTAACTGTAAAGCCTGTGTGCGGGTAGAGCATGACCTGTCACCCATGTTTAGCGTCCAAACGGGCGTGAAACAGGGTTGTGTCATGTCTTCCTGGCTCTTCATACTGTATCTCGACAGCTGTTTACAGAAGCTGAAAGATAGCTGTTTGGGTGTGAAATTGGGTGACATAAAAGTAAATTGTCTGCTGTATGCTGATGATGCAGTGCTTATTGCACCATCAGAGGCAGAACTGCAGGCATTAGTCACGTGTATGAAAGAGGAATGTGAAATTAAAGGTTTCCGTTTGAATGCTAATAAAACTAAGGTTCTGGTATTTGAAAGGGACGAAGAGAGAACGAAGTGTGAAATATGGGTAAATCAGGAATGTCTAGAACAGGTAAATGAAATTGTATACTTGGGGAGTGCTTTTAGCCGGGATGGAAGATGTGATTTAGATGTGGACAGGCGTGTCGCTGCCAGGAACAAAGTCATTGGTGCCCTGACTGCGTTAGTCAAAAGGCAAGGCGTAGTGAAGAGTGCACGCCTTGCAATACATAACGCAGTGTTGGTACCGACTTTGTTATATGCCAGCGAAACCTGGGTGTGCCAGAAGAAGCATAAAAGCAAGTTGAATGCAGTGGAGATGCGATCTCTTCGTAAAATGTGCGGCGTTACCATGGCCGACCGAAAGCGAAACGAAGAGATTCGCAATATGGCAGGTTTGAAAGACGACCTTATCACAAAAATTAATAAGGGCGTGCTTCGATGGTTTGGGCACGTTGAGCGAATGAGTGAAGACCGAATGGTGAAGAAAATATATAGCGCGAAAGTTAATATTAAAAGGTGTCGAGGTAGACCGAGACTAACTTTCGAAGACCATGTGAGCAAACTGCTCGAAGAGGGGAGGGTCAAGAGTACTCGGATACCTAGACGTGCATGTATGAAGAAGATAATGAATCTGAAAGAAGCGAAAGAGGTATGTAAAGATCGTGACACTTGGCGATATGTTCTCTCTGGCTACCCCGTCAGGGATTGCGCGTGAAGATAAGTTTAAGTTTAAGTAAATTTAAATTAAATAATGAAATGAAATGACAGATAAAAGAAATATTAT
This sequence comes from Parnassius glacialis, assembly GCA_033319125.1. Classification (NCBI taxonomy): domain Eukaryota; kingdom Metazoa; phylum Arthropoda; class Insecta; order Lepidoptera; family Papilionidae; genus Parnassius; species Parnassius glacialis. The sequence goes on from JAVANC010000019.1 coordinate 605,350, forward strand.
AACGGAATGGACGCAAGACCGGATGTGACGAAAAATTAATAAATATGCATAGAAGAAGAGGCCACAATAATAATTGACTGAAAATTTAAAAGCTATAACGTATATAAAGTAATATAATATATTTATCTTTAAAGACCAAAACTCAAGAAACAGCAAATTAATTTAATAAGGAAAGGAGCAGTTGTACTTTAGCGAGCTTTGTCCAGTAAGGTATGAAAATTAAACCGAAAAGAAAAAGAAGATATAAGAGGTAACATCGCAGCAGCGTAATTTTTAACATTTGATTTTAATATTTTTTTTAAATGTTTTATATTAAATAAATAAGTAATGCATTAAATATTAAAGATACGGTATTAAAAGTAACTTGTATTTAACATTTTATAATTATTTTAGTAGGTATTGTATTAAAAGAAATACAATATATTAAGTTACATTTTACAATGACAAGGTTCGTATTAAAGTAAATATATTTTTAAATTCAGCCCATTTTTTTCCGTGATAAATTTTATTTAAATGTAAGTATACAATTTTGAAAAGGGCTTTATATAAAAAAAAAATCGCTATTATTATAAGTCATAATTATTTTTGTTCTTTTCTAAAGGCATTAAAACCTTAAAGTAACTATATAAATAAATACATAACCTTAATAAATGACCTTAATGTTAATATAACCTGCTTAAAAATCAAAAATTGGAAATAAATTAATGTTTTGTTTAATATAAACTTAGTTGTAATAGTGATTACCAATTATTTTCTGTAGGTTATACGGTTTCTTAAATTTATAGCAACCCTAAATTTTTATATGTTAATTAAATGTATAACTAATGCTAATATATTTTTCGATATAATTAAAAGTAATAGCGATGCGATGTAATTATACTATAAACTTCTGTGTCAGTTAGAAAGTATTTAAAAGTATCATTTTAATGTGATAAGGAAAATAATAATAATTAAAAGAAGTTTTAATACTAATGTTTCTTAACAAAGTTAAACACGGACATGAAAAGTTGACATAAATTACCTCATTTTTTTGTACAATATTAAAAAGTATATATTTAAAAGGCGTGAGGAATGAGAGAAGGAATGTTCAAATGTGTGGATACGAATGATGGAATTGCAAAGTTTCGTCAATATTGGACTGATCACCCAAATATTTGATGTTGCTTAAAATTCTGGTATTGAAACCATTATGAGCGAGAATTATGAAAGTTACTTAATGGAAATGGAGTATGAAAGTATATAAAAGTTACCAATACAGTCAAGTAGATAACAGCAGGTACTATAAAGATAAAGAAAGAAATAAAAATTTACGAAGAGAATCAAAATAAAATAAAAGATGGCCTTGATAAATAAATCATGGAGAGATACGGGAACGTCCATCACTGGTAAAGCATATAGTCCTCGAGCAGGGTATGTTTCCATGATTGGATAATAAAATCGGAAGTAACGGGTACTAGGGAACAATGCCTTCAGTACAAGTGAGATGTGAACGAGTTTACTCATATTGGTACTGTTGGGGACCAGAGAAGTCTTAAATTTGTTACCTCTATGTACCATTGTACATAGAGGTCACATCCTTCGTTGGATCATAGTGTGAACTTAGTTTTCCTCCGTGACAATTGTTGGAGTCTTTTAAAATGACTTAAACGTTGACCTCGAGGTTGTGCGCACAACCTAAGGTACAATTTTACCTTGATACGAGGGTGGATTGAAAAGTACTCGGCCTAACCAAGAAAATAAACACATACTAAATCAGTTATATTTTTATTTTTCTACATAATCACCATCAAGTTCAATACACTTTTGCCACCTCCCCTTCCAAGCATTTAGACCGTTGAAAAAAAATGATTCTTCCTTAGAGTCAAAATATTCGTCTACAGCTGCTTTGACCTCGTCGTTTGTCGAAAATCTTTGACCTCCCAAGTGCTTTTTTAAGTTAGGGAACAGAAAGAAGTCTGATGGTGCCAGATCAGGTGAATACGGCGGATGTGGTAACAGTTCAAAGCCACAGTTGTGAATTTCAGCCATTGACTGTACTGACGTGTGAACACGGGCGTTATCTTGATGAAACAGGACTTTTCTTCTGAGCATTCCTCGACGTTTTTCTTTTATTTCCTCTCGTAAACGACGTAGTAAGGTGCAGTAGTAATCAGAGTTAATAGTCTGACCCCTTTCAAGATAATCAATCATAATCACACCTTTCGAGTCCCAGAATACTGAAGCCATCACCTTATTTGCCGACAAAATCGACTTAGCCTTTTTAGGGGGTGGTGAACCAGGTCTTCTCCACTGTTTTGATTGTTGTTTTGTTTCCGGTGTACAGTAATGAACCCATGTTTCGTCTATAGTAACAAAACGATTCAAAAAATCATCTGCATCGGCTTCAAATAACTCCAAACAGTCGCGTGAAATAGTCAATCGCGTCCTTTTTTGTTCAACTGAAAGCAGTCGCGGAACCCACCTCGCAGACACCTTGTGGAAACCCAACTCGTTGACAATGATGTTTTGAGTTCGTTCATAAGAGATGCCTATAATCTCTGCTATCTCTCTAATTTTTAATCTGCGGTCTCCTATTATTAAATCAAGTAAGTACTTTTTTAATATTTTCGTCAGTAGTTGACGTCGAAGGCCTTCCAGAGCGGGGTTCATCTTTCACACTCTCTCTACCACGCTTAAATTCTGCTATCCATTTTTTGACGGATGAATATGATAGAGTACAATCGCCTAATGTACTGACCATGTCATCATGGATGGCTTTTGATGATAGCCCCTTCTTATGGAGGTACTTAATGACGGCACGCTGCTCGATTTGCTCCATTCGCGGAAATTATGTCCGATTACTTTGTTAATAAATTTATAAAATCACAACTAATTATCGCACACGTTTCGAACTTCACACAATGAACTAGTCTGAACTGAACTAAATAATGTGGGTAGATTTGATTTTTAGAATTGAATGGATCTGTGTTAGGCCGAGTACTTTTCAATCCACCCTCGTATAATATGATAAAAAAAATATGTACCAATAAAATGAAATGAATGTTATGAAAAAGTAATATAATACCCAAGTAAATGGGGGGCCCATAATTATAAAGTACCCGCGTGATAAATATCACGAAATAAAATATAAATGAAGTGAATTAATACTCCGATTCCCGGTATCTAATTAATAAATAAATATTAAGGAGAGAGAATACTAAAAGAAATAAAGCTAGCTAAAGGTCAAAAATATAAGAAAGAAATAAAGTACGTACAACAATTATGAAAAAAAATAGGCCTGACAATCAAAAAGGAATGTAATAAGATGTGTTAGTATGAAATAATTAACATGCGGGGACATGAGAACAATTAAAATGAGGTAATAAGGGGGATCACCGCCCAAAGCAAAAAACAACCACACTTAAAAAAAAATTAAATATGATAAATACGTTTTCGCTTAGATATATTATATACGAATTTGCAAAACTTTTTCATATTTTCAATAACCTTAAATTTCTCTTTTATGTTTTGTTTTTTTTTTGTTAATGTAAAATTTGTACAATTTTAAACAAAATTTTGTATTTTTTTTTTATGGAATAGGGGGCAAACGTGCATGCGCCTCACCTGATGGTAAGTGACTACCGCCGCCCATGAACAACCGCAACACCAGGGGAATTGCAGATGCGTTGCCGACCTTTTAGAAAGGTGTAAGCTCTTTTCTTGAAGGTTCCTAAGTCGTATCGGTCCGGAAAATTCGCTGGTGGTAATTGATTCCACAAGGAAGTCGTGCGAGGGAGAAAACTTCTTCTAAATCGCACAGTGGTGGACCGCCAATCATCCAGATGGTATGGATGGTAACGCGAGTTTTGTCGCGATGTGCGATGGTGAAATTGAGCGGCTGGAATTAGTCCGAACAATTCCTCAGAGCACTCCCCGTGATAAATGCGATAAAATACGCAAAGAGATGCAACTTCTCAACGCAGTGCCAGTGTATCGAGCCGATCAGAAAGAACTCGGTCGTCGACGATTCGAACCGCTCTGCGCTGGATGCGGTCAAGTGGAAGGAGCTGGCACTGGGGTGTCCCGGCCCAGAGATGAGAACAGTATTCCATGTGGGGCCGAACTTGCGCTTTGTAAAGTTGCAAGCGATGTGCCGGCATGAAATACTGTCTCGCTCTGCTGAGCACGCCAAGCTTTTTAGAGGCCAATTTGGCCTTCCCTTCCAAGTGACCACGAAACTGCACACTATTCGATATGTCGACGTCAAGGATTCCGATACTAGCTGAGGCAGCAAGGGGAGTGCCTTGAAACTGAGGAGATACGACAAAGGGGTTCTTTTTAGCGGTAAACGCGCAAACTTGTGTCTTCTGGGGATTGAACTGGACTAGATTTAGTCGGCCCCAATCCGAGACTTTGTTAAGCAAAGACTCGACTTCAGACACAAGTTTGTCCCGGTACTCGGCGACGTTTTCCCGAGAAATATTGGCACGGCCGGTATATAAGGCATCACCAGTGCTGTCGTCTGCATAGCAATGAATGCTACCAGTTAGCAACATATCATTGATATGCAGGAGAAACAGCGTTGGTGATAGCACGCAGCCTTGTGGAACACCAGCATTGATAGGCTTGAGATCAGAGCATGCACCGTCTACTACGACCTTGATGCTCCGATCAGCAAGAAAACTGGTGATCCATTTGCACAATTTCTCAGGAAGCCCATACGCAGGAAGCTTCGAAAGAAGCGCTTTGTGCCAGACCCGATCAAAGGCCTTCGCTACGTCCAAACTAACGGCTAATGCCTCCCCCTTGGACTCTACTGCCTCCGCCCATCTATGAGTTAAGTAGACTAGAAGATCACCAGCTGATCGACCCCGACGAAAACCGTACTGGCGGTCACTAATCAGCTGGTGATCCTCAAGGTACCTCATGAGCTGGCAGTTTATAACGGCTTCCATTATTTTGGAGAACAAGGAGGTAATGGCGATAGGCCTGTAGTTGGACGGTTCTGAGAGGTCGTCTTTTTTAGGGATCGGGTGCACCAAAGCTGTCTTCCATAAGTTCGGGACTACGCCTTGGGAGTAGGAGTACCGGAAAAGACGCGTTAAAACCGGTGCCAACTCCGGAGCACACGTTTTCAGCACAATGGGAGGGATTCCATCGGGCCCACTCGACTTGCTGACGTCCAGGGAGAAGAGTGCTTTGCGGACCGAGCGCTGCGTAAATCGCACATCCGGCATGGAGCACTCACATCGCGGGATGGTCGGCGGTGTGTTCCCCCCGTCATCTAGAGTCGAGTTGGACGCAAAAAGAGAGCTCAACAGATCGGCTTTCTTCTTTGCGGCATGGGCCAGTGAGTCGTCCTCTCTGTGCAGAGATGGAAGAGATGGCTGACAGAAGTTCCCTTGGACAGCCTTGGCGAGAGACCAGAATGCACGGGTTCCCGAAGGAAGGCGAACTAGCTTCTCGCCAATTCTGCCGATGTGCTCAGACCTTGCCTTGGCAATGACGCTTTTGAAGGACCTGGAGGCGGAATTATACTTCTTTTTAAGTGCGCTGGTGTTTACATCCCGAGACGTTGATGCGTCAGCCCAGGCCTGGTAGCACTCCTGCTTATAGCGTGATGCTATTTTACAGGAGCGACCAAACCATGGCTGGGATCTGCCTCCGATGGGCACCACAGAGGATGGAATAAAAAGTTCCATACCCTGAAGTACCACATCAGCAACAGAATCGGCAACAACGCTGGGATCTTCCGGCGAGAAGCAAACCCGTCCCCAAGGGTAGGATGCAAAAAAAGACCGCATCCCGTCCCAATCAGCTGACCTATAGTGCCAAACACGGCGGCAAGCTGTAGATCGCAACTGCGATTGGAGCGTGAGTGGCACCGTACTCCGGATCAGACAATGGTCCGAAGAGCCCAGAGGGGCATCGACGGAGACCTGATATCCGTCCGGATGAGAGGTCAGCAGAAGGTCCAACAGGGAAGGTACATGGTTTTCCTCATCTGGGATCCGCGTAGGCGAAGTAACCAGTTGTGTTAGACCATATGCCAAAGCAAAGTCATAGACAGACCTACCCGCATGATCGGTTAAACGAGAACCAAGCCATTCAGCGTGGTGGGCGTTGAAATCACCGAGTATCACGATCTCTGCGGATGAGACCTGTTGTAGCACGGAGTCTGCAGCCATTTGGACGTGGTCTATGAGTCGGTCTGTGTCGGCATTACCGCTATGGGAACAATTCGCATGAAAACACAATATATCTCACAAGTAATATATATTATTTTAATTAGATTGTTTAGTGCGGTTGCCAAGTCAATCTATGTATCAATCTATGAACTGAATAAATTAACCGACTTGGTATTACATGGATCTCACAACTTTTTACGGTAGAAGAACTGAGTTGCGAGACTTGGTTTTTTTTACAAGTTATGTTTTTGATGGCATCTCATATCTTTTTGTAGATAGTTATATCTAGGTAGCTATTTACATCTATTATTCCATTATATGTACATATATAGGTACACTGATTCATTCACTGCAAATGTAACTTTGTAATACTATATGTTTATATGGGATTACAAAGTTATTTATGCAGTTGGTGTATGTCGAAAACTGGACCTAAATTGTAAAATATTTTAATTTTTCCTTGATTTATATACTAAACAATGATTAAATTCCAAATTTGAAGTTTCTATGTCTCGTAGAAGTGCCTTAGAGTTTTGATGATCGGTCAGTCAGTGAGTGACAAAATTAAGAAACTTTGACTAGTTATAATTCTTAAACTACTGGTTCCAATTTAATGAAATTTGAAATATACTGAGTTCATACAATGCCTACTTAGTTAGTAAAAATTCAGGCTTCTAGTTTTATCCATAACGAACTTATAGGGTTTCGGAAATGGCCTGAACTGCTTCGAGAAAAGGATGGTACGGCCGTGCCGCTTTTTTGCTCGACTTGGCGGGGGCACTGCCGTGCCCCCAGATACGAAATGTAATCAATTATTTTCGGTATAATATTGATTGAACTTTTAAATCATAAACTTTTATCTATTACAATTTATTATTTTCTGAGAAAATAGTAGTGATGCCAACTTAGTTGTATGGATTATGAAAATAATTACTTGATTTAATACGATTTTGAAACTCATTATACTATATTTGCGATTAATTAATTTTTTTTTTGTGACCAGAATATTGTGAGCCTCAATCCCTGACTGACAACGATATATCTAAATATTATACGAGACTATATGATATAAATTTGTAATGCCTGTAAATAGTAAAAAAGAAAATATTTTATATTTATTATATTGCCTAATTATATGTCAAATATGTATGTTGTATTTCAACAATTGAACACAAGCGATCTAATTATTTAGCACAAGTTTTATGTTTTTAATTCATTACCAATTATGGCGAATGGTATCATCGGTCGAGATCTATTAAAAAAAAATAAAGATCAGTTTCGCATTTTGATTCGAATATTTTAAAATTATATGACCATCTAGGTAGATCATAATATAACTTATTTCACACACTTGTAATAATTCCTTGGCAAGTTTTTTTTGTCTTTTATTTCACTAATGTGATAAGACGGGTTAAGATACTTAAAGTTTTGTGTTGAATGGCATGGATTGTATAATTTATTGCGAGATTTAACTGATAAAAATAAAATAAGTTAATATACGCGATAAAATCCGTAAAATTAGTTTTATTTAAATGTGTAGTGTTCGCGTAAATATAAGAAATCATTATGATAAAAATAAATTCAGTGAGTGTTTTATACACATTGGTTAGAGTAAATTGAAATATTAACATATTTCAGCAATGAAAAAATGTGCACAAGATCTGGTAGATAATTAGTTATTTCAGTGATAGTCGGGTGCACAAACGAGTATGATGGAAATGCTAAAAAGTCAATGAGAACTTTTCGTAGACATCAGGGTTTTAGAAAGTATAAAAAGTATATATTATATAATATGATGTCAAGTTAATTGCAAAACGCATTATTATTGTTGCCCACCTATATACCTACTTGATCATGTTAATATGTTGTTGTAACGTTGGTTAGTACTAAAAATACGACAGGTTTTAATGACGTACGAAATAAAATCGCACGCGTATCCTGGATTGACTCAATAATATTATGATGTATAACCTGACCTGATCATGATCATGGGATTATAATATTTTTTTTAATTATTTTTCTATATATTTATTAATTTATATTTCATTTAACTATTTTATTTTACTCAATTTAGAAATTATATAAATTTAATGGCTAAGTAACATTATATTTTATTTTAATCTTCAATATTAAATTTATTTTTATGTAATAAGATTCAGGGTTCATGTCATATTATAATGAAATATTTCAATTCACAATGTAATTTACATGTAAGCATAAATCATTTTTTTATTATATCTATCAAGAAAATAATATGTAAAAAAAGTAAATAGAGAAAATTTCTTTTTTTTTCTTAAATATCGGGAGAGGTGTAGTGTATGTGCCTCCACCCTACTAGTACTTAAGTTTATTAATCAGTATAATTAAAGAATTAGTCTCAGCAACACGTCTTCTCTTTCATTAACACCTGCCGACATCACAGACCGTTCACTCAGAAAGTCCTTTACCTAGTCAATCAGACCAGGGGATAAGCCGTACGCTGGAAGCTTACTCAAAAGGCTAGTGTGCCAAACTCTGTCAAAGGCCTTGGAGACGTCAAGGGAAACAGCAAGTGCTTCCCCACTCTTCTCGAGTGCCTCGCCCCATACGTATGTGGAATACGCTAGAAGGTGACCGATTTTGGTGAAACCCGTATTGGCGGTCACTAAGGAGGTCATTTTGCTCTAGGTATGCCATTAAGCGGGCGTTCAATATACGCTCCATAATCTTGCAGAGTATGGAGATAATTAGTTTAGTTTTAGTTTAGTTAGTTTAACTTTTTATTAAAGAGATCTTTAAAATGTAAGCTATAATAATAATAATAATAAATAATTTATTTCGTCAAACATTAAAGCTACATTATATGATCAGTGATCGAGGTCACCTAGTAAGCAAAATAATGTATGTACCAGGTGACTTCGCTCTTCCATAGCTAAAAATTACAGTATTATTAACGAAATAAAGTAACTAATAGGGAATAATAAAGACAATAAAAACATGAGTTTAGTATCCTACATTCAGTCTCATAGCATTTATACATCAATAAATCAATAATTATTAGGTTGTATTTCATGTATGTAGCGTGTAAGTGTATTAGGTATTTGTAGTATGTGGTGTTGTATGTGATTTTGTACATGTTGTGTGAGTAGTGTGTGAGGATGTATTAAGTATGGATGTATATATGTGTATATGTTAATTTAATATTTGCATTGTAATAATGTCTCTGATTCCTCATAATTTAAAGGAGTTAAAAAATTGTAATCAATTTCTTACATTCCTTATTTATGTTTTGCTGTAGATCTCTAGTTCTTTGTTCAATTTGTTATAATATATTAAACCGGAGCGACTTGAGTATTGTTTACTGGCAAATGCAGTTTTGGTTTTATTTAATGCAGCAACTGCTTTTCTTCTTTTTTGTTTTATGCTGACATCATAGGTTAACGTTTTATGTTTTTTTAATATAGTGTGTAGAATGTACAGCTTTCTCACTGATAGGACTTTACTGATGGAGTAAAGTTTCTCAGTTGAAAACCTTTTTTTTTTTGAAGTGCATTACTTTTAAAAGAGCACGTTGTGCACGTTCCACCTCCAACATTTTACTTTTACCCGTCCCTCCCCAGATTGGGATGCAATAAGTTAGGAGAGACTGTGCTAACGCCATATAGATTTCCCTAAGTATATTCCTTTGGTTACCCAATTGTTCTCCCGGCACTACACATCTTAGGGTCTTAAATATCCAGATCAGTTTTCTAAACCTGTCTGTTACTTGCTCAAGATGTGGATGCCAGGACAACCGTTGGTCTACCATCACTACCAGGTACTTAAATTTGTCAGTTTTTTTAATAGCAGGACAAACACAGTCAGCCAATCCCGGATAGAAATTACAGGAGTGTATTTTGATTTCAAAATCAAGACAAGGTTGTGATTGGTTAAGGATACTGTAACAAATAAAGTTCGTCTTGTCTGTATTTAAGGTAAGAAGATTATCCTTTAACCAGTTAGCAACTAAGCTCATACCTAACTCAGCTTTTACCTTGACATCATTCCAATCTCTTCCTGTGAAAATAACAGCAGTATCATCGGCATACGAAAGAATATGGGCTTTATCAATTTTCAGAGAACAAAGATCGTTAATATGGACTAGAAAAAGTGTGTGGCCCAATACACTAACCTGCGGCACGCCGTACGATACCGTGACATCGTCACTCGTATATGTATTGAGCTTCACTCTTTGAGTTCGATTCGAGAGGTAACTCTTAAAAAGAGACAGTGCAGTGGCTCTTATACCAAGTATTTCCAGTTTATGAACAAGAATAGGGATAGAGACTGTGTCGAAGGCTTTTTTGAGGTCAAAGAATACTGACAAACATTTCTTTCCCTTGTCCAACTGTTCAGTTACAATTTGACTTAGTGCAGTTACTGCGTCCTCTGTGGATTTACCTTGTCTGAAGCCAAATTGTGTAGAAGATAGAAGTTTATATTTGTTTAGGTAATTTAAAAGTCTATTATTTATAAGTTTCTCGATTATTTTTGAAATTGCCGGGAGAATTGAAATAGGCCTGTAGTTACCAACTACACCTCGATCGCCACTCTTGTACACTGGGGTAATTAATGATTTTTTAAGTGATTTTGGGAATATACCTTGCTGAAAACAGAGATTTACAAGGTGAGTAATGATGGGAACAAGTTCTTTCTTCGCAAGTTTCAGGAAGGTAATAGGAATACAGTCCCAGCCCGGAGCACTACTAGATCTTAGATTTATAATTGAGATTGGCCGATAATTGGCAGGGTCGGCACGGCTGCCCTTTTTTGGAAAAGGCTGCACGTTGGCCAGCTTCCAGGATTTTGGCACTATTCCAGTCCTTAATGTGAGGCGGAACAAGCGTGTCAACACAGGAGACAAATGAGGTGCACAAACCTTTAGAACTATAGCTGGTATACCATCTGCTTCACTTGCTTCACGTCTAGACACTGCAAGGTTTTAAGAACCTCCTTATTTGTGATACAGACCTCGGACATAGATGTCCCACAGTGAGGTAATTTAGGTTGTACGTTGTTGCCACAATCCAGACGAGAATTGTAGGCAAAGAGAGACGCGAATAGGTCCCCTTTCTCTGTAGCCGTATACGCCAGTGTGCCATCCGGTTTTATTGGCGGAGGCAGACCGACAGACGTTTGTCTCGACCGCTTTGGCGAGAGACCAAAAAGCTCTAGTGCCGGATGGTCTGGCAGAGAGTTTTGCGCCAATATGTTTAATGCGATCGAGACTAGCTTTCCGTAATGCTTTTTTGTAGGACTTGGCGGTCTGGTTGAAAATTCTCTTCTTGCAGCTAATATCCGGAGCTTTGCGGTTTCGAGCGTCATAACATTACAGAATATCTGTACTTTAAACCAAATATTTAAAATGTCACAAATTAGAATGAGGCATTTCAGCGTTCGCTGTTTAGACAGTTCTTAGTTGACATGTTTGCGAATATCGAGACGGAAAGGTTGAGTTATATTAGGAACAATCAGGCGCAGGTTAGAGCGGAGAGTTATATACGCTTGCAAGATGCGATAACCAGGGGTTTTCACCTCAAAGTTAAGAAAATAATGGCACTTCTAACCAAAGGAAAAATATTTGGAGAAGTGCGTTGTTTCGTGTTCTCTAACGAATGACAGAAACGAGGTCTGCTTGACATACACATGTGGCGGGTGGAAGGAAAAGGGGAGATCTCCCGCCGGGCAAGGTGTTCTGCCCAGGGAGCGGCCAACGCTCTGAGTAGTAGTTCGGAGCTATTCTATATATACTACTTTAACTTCAAAACTTTGTTAGCACGATTTAGGCTTCGATGTGTTTCGCTTGTGGCGCGACGACAGCGTCGCCGCATCACCCCCCTGCTCAGACCGAAGGTCGATAGTGCAGTCTAAATGTCGACGAATTTGCAAGTGCCAGGGAATTGCCTTGTAAGTCTGCGGTGAGTCGAGAAGAAAGCAAGTGATCTGCGAGAGTGCCGTGAAGCAGAGGCGAGCAGTAAGGCTCAGAGCCGTGCCGAACACTGTAGCGCAGAGAGTAGCTTGAAGGAACAGGAAGCATTATTATCCCAGGAAGCATTAGTATCGCAGTACTTTGGAACTTTGATAGCGCATTTTAGGTTTTGGTGCGTTTTGCTTTTGGCGCGACAACAGCGCTGCCACACACATATTGTTGTGGATGGTTAACCGCATTTCGCCTGACATGGTGGATGAACTTATATGTGCTGAGATACCAAATGAAGATCCTATTTTATACATACACGGTCCACGTGGGAACCTTAAAATGTATCATATTGTTTTTTTAACAAAATTTAGATCAGGGGTGACAACGTACTTGTGGCGTGGGTACTTTGTTCGATGTTAAATACAGGTGTTCAATGGTTGCGGTAGCCACTTACGAGAACTATCAGCGCCATCAAAATTCAAATATTAACACCTGCCACTACAAACTCCGGAATTACTCATAGACTAGTCTTTACAGCTGTAAAGGTTATTCTATGAAAAAGCTTACAATAAAAACAATACGTATTTGGTAGGCCATTATCAAATAACCGACGTGTCGGACTCGTGCATGGAGGGTTCCGTGTCATCGTAACACACGTTTCTAGTAGGGAGCCCCCTTTAATTTTTTAATTATTTTTATTTTTATTATTTGTATAGCGGCAGCAGAAATAGACATTATGTGAAAATTTCAACTGTCTACCTATTACGGATCATGAGATACAGCCCACTGACAGACAGACGGACGGACGGACGGACAGCGGAGGCTTAATAATAGGATCCCGTTGGTTACCCTTCGGGTACGGAACCCTAAAAACAAGATAAGAAGGAGAAATAAAGAGGATACTGATATATCAAATATATTGTCATATTAGATTCTAATTTAAAAAAAAAAACATTATATTAATAAGTTCCAATTTTATGCATCGTGTTGTACAATAATGCCCCACAGCGCATTAAACAAAGGAAAGAAAGCGGGAACTTGTCGGAAAACTACTCTTTGTGCGGCAAGTCTTTCATTATCAGTTTTTTTTTTATTTATGCAAGCAATTTGCTTTAGTAACTATTGTGTAATTTACGTTCCGTTTTTCAGTTAACGTAGATTCTTTGAATAAAATTAAAAATAACTCAAGTTCAATTTCATTGATGAATACGAATACATATAGGACAAATAAAAATATCTATAAAAAACCCCGTTAAAGAAATTTAAGCTAACACCAACGCTCCAGAAAGTATACAGTTTGAGAATATGGTTTAGGTTCGTCCCTGCGATTACATCCAATTTTCTCGCAAAAGAATACCAAAGATGATTCGCTAGGCTATTGAAATTAAAAACATCCTTCAATAGAGAAGGTGGCTGAGTGCTACGATCTGCTTTTGGTCCCATTATTATTAAAATTAAATCCATACAAAAGCACCTTAGATTAGAGAGTAAATAATCTAAGCACTGCACGCCTCCAAGATACTGTAAGCGCTTTCTGCGTAGATCGGACCAAAATTAATAGTTAAATACTAAGGTATGTATTCCAGATTAACTATGACAGGGTTTCTCAGAGTGATGTATGTGAACTCCTAGGGTTTCACCAGTTCAACGTAAGAGGTTCGCGACAAGGTTTATGTCATGGTGGCTGACTAGCTGGATCACGCGTGCTACACGCATGATGATGCAACGCCAGTTGAATGGTGCACACGCGATTAACCATCACCGCATTCGACGTCGCACAGTTTCAATGGTCTAGGGTTCGCGGGCCAAATGAGTTTCACTAATAACTCTAATTAAAACATTGTGCTCTTTATGATCGTATAAGTTTATAATAAAAAAATCCTTATGTCAGTTTTTGGGCAGTTTTTTAAGGGTTCGCTACTGTTTGTAAAATTAAATAGTAACGGGTATATGGGGTTATAAGTTTGAGAAAGCTTAATACCGGCCAAACACTTCAGTATCCTCCGCCGTGACTATGGATGTTGCAAACCACTCGGGAGTTAAAAATAATTTGAAGTAAACGCGATAAAGTCCATAAAATAAGATTAACTCGGGAATGTGTAGTACGTAACTACACATTCCCGTAAATATAAGAAATTATTATACATTCCTTTTTATTTCTTTTTTTTACAGTAAACGTTTGTTAATAATACGTGAACTTTACAAGACACTGATTAAAACTATTGCGCGAATTCTACCAAAATGTTCAGAGGAACAGCCTTTAATCGCCTCCCAGCTAAAAAAAGCCTCCTCTCATCTTTGAGGGGGTTCTAGAATAGAACACAACGCATCTGCAATTCCAGTTGTTCATGGGCGGCGGTAGTCACTTACCACGAGCCGCATGCTCGTTTGCCCCCTCTCGTATTAAAATAAAAAATATTCCGCCTCGCGCTGTCCAACTAAGTATCGAGTAGCGAACTTCTCGTGTCTTCAAAAAGTTTTAAATTTTTCAGACATGCATGCACGGTTCCTTTACGTTTTTTATACCAGTTTATACTTACCGTGTAGTGGCGGTCAAGAATATCCACTACCCCATATCCTCCCGTGGGTGTCGTAAAAGGCGACAAAGGGAAACAGGCGGAAGATGGGCAGCAGCATCTTCCTGATAATAGCCAAAGTTACAATAAAAAAAAACTACGGTTGCCAACCCGCTCGACAAGCGTGGCAACTATGGCAAATACCCCCCAATGACGAGAGTAACAAAGAGACGGCCCCCAGTCCCCGGCGGCCCCGCTATTCCTGGCTACGGTGGCGACCATGGTAACGGCGGGGCAGGGGGTGCTAAGAATCTCCGGTGGAGGTTCGGTTGCCACCTACGACGACTCGACCTGGCAACGTACAACGTACGCACCCTGAGGACTGACGAGAAGATCGTGGAGCTGGAAGAAGAGATAGACAAGTTGGGCTGGCATATTATAGGATTATCCGAAGTCCGAAGAGAGGGGGAGGACACAGTAATCCTCAAATCCGGCAACTTGCTCTATCACCGGGAGGGCGACCATCTGTCCCAAGGAGGTGTCGGATTAATCGTCCACAAGTCTCTCGTTAACAACGTTGTAAAGATCGGGAGTGTGTCGACGAGGGTTGCGTACCTTATACTCAGAATCACCAAACGGTATTCGCTGAAGGTCATACAGGTTTACGCACCAACTTCGGAACACCCCGATGAGGAGATGGAGGAAATGTATGAGAATATCTCTAGAGCCATGCATTCCTCCAAAACCTAATATACGGTGTTAATGGGAGACTTCAATGCAAAACTAGGCACAAGAGAGAACGGTGAGCTGAAAGTAGGGAAATTTGGAATAGGGCAACGGAACCCAAGGGGCCAGCAGCTGGCCGACGTCATGGAGAAAGAGGGACTCTTTATGATGAACTCTTTCTTCAAGAAGCGGCCCACAGGAAGTGGACCTGGTCGAGCCCCGACGGTTCGACAAAAAATGAAATTGACTTCATTATGACGACCAGACGACAACTGTTCAGTGATGTCTCAGTGATCGCGAGGGTGAAAACCGGCAGCGATCACCGAATGGTTAGAGGCACACTGAACCTAAATGTTAAGTTGGAGAGGTCTCGTCTGATGAAGTCAACGCTCCGTCCCCCTCCTGCTCTAATCCAAAGTCCCGAAACCTTTCAGCTCGAGTTACAAACCGTTTTCAGTGCCTAGAAGACTGCAATGAAGTGGACGATATGAATGACAAGCTCGTGGAAACTGTCCATGCGGTCGGAGCTAAGTTCTGCAAGACCCGCCGCAGAAGAACACAAAAACTCTCCGATCACATTCTTAATCTCATGGCTGTTAGACGGGAGATGAGGCTACATTCTTCAACAGATTTGACAGCATACAGGCAACTGAACACACAGATCTCCAAATGCATGCGGCGAGACTTACGCAACTTCAATACAGCTCGTATTGAAGAAGCGATCAAGCGGAACCAAGGCTCCAAAGTCTTTGCCAGAGATCTGTCTGCCAGAAAGAGCCAACTGTCAAAGCTGAAGACCGAATGTGGCAGCATCGTTTCCGGGGCACCTGAGATTTTGAGTGAGATTGAGAGGTTCTATGGGCAGCTGTACACGTCATCGTTGATGCCACACGCAAGTGTGAGTAACGATCCAAGAGCGAGTCTTATTCGACACTATTCCGAAGATATCCCGGACGTCAGTCTGAGCGAGATTAGAATGGCTCTCCAGCACCTTAAAAACGGCAAGGCCCCAGGCGAGGATGGAATTACAGCGGAGCTTCTGAAAGCGGGTGGAAGACCGGTATTTGAAGTCCTTCAGAAGCTCTTTAATTCCGTCCTCCATGGTGGCATTACACCGGAGGCGTGGAGCAGAAGTGCGGTGGTCTTGTTCTTCAAGAAAGGTGACAACGCTCTCTTGAAGAACTACAGACCGATTTCCCTTCTGAGCCGCGTCTACGTGCTGTTTTCGAGAGTCATTACGAATCGTCTCGCGCGCAGACTTGACGACTTCCAGCCTCCCGAACAAGCCGGTTTCCGAAAGGGCTTTAGCACCATATACCACATACATACCCTACGGCAAATTGTACAGAAGTCCGAAGAGTACAATTTGCCACTATGTCTGGCGTATGTGGACTATGAGAAAGCCTTTGATTCCGTCGAAATTTGGGCGGTGCTGCAGTCCCTTCAGCGGTGCCAAGTTGACTGTCGGTATATCGAAGTGCTGAAGTGTTTGTACAATAGAGCTACGATGGCTATCCGAGTACAGAACCAGAGTACGAAACCTATCCAATTGCAGAGAGGTGTAAGACAGGGTGACGTTATATCCCCGAAACTCTTCACCGCTGCATTGGAAGACGTTTTCAAGCTTCTGGACTGGAAAGGATACGGAATTAGCATCAATGGCGAGTACATCACTCACCTTCGATTTGCCGACGATATAGTCCTCATGGCAGAATCGCTGGAGGAACTAAGCACTATGCTCAATGACCTCAATAGTGTCTCCCAACGGATAGGTCTTAAGATGAACATGGACAAAACAAAGATTATGTTTAATGTCCATGTCACACCTATGCCGGTAGTTGTTGGGAACACTAAGCTCGAAGTTGTTGACGAGTATGTTTACCTGGGACAAATAGTCCGACTAGGTAAGTCCAACTTCGACCGAGAGGTCAATCGACAGATTCAACTCGGCTGGGCAGCGTTCGGGAAGCTACGACACATCTTCTCGTCAGAAATACCTCAAAACCTTAAAACAAAATTGTACAACCAGTGCGTGTTGCCAGTGATGACTTACGGAACTGAGACGTGGTCCTTCACTGCTGGCCGTATGAGAAAGCTCAAGGTCGCTCAGCGAGCTATGGAGAGGGCTATGCTCGGAGTTTCTCTGCGTGATAAACTTAGGAATGAGGATATCCGCAGTAGAACCAGAGTAACCGACATAGCCCAACGGATTAGTAAGCTGAAGTGGCAGTGGGCCGGCCATATAGCTCGAAGAACCGACAACCGATGGGGAAGAAAGGTTCTCGAGTGGCAGCCTCGTACCGGTAGGCGAAGTGTAGGGCGTCCCCCCACAAGATGGAGTGACGACCTGGTAAGACATGCAGGAAGTCGATGGATGCAGGTGGCTCGGGACCGTGCTTTGTGGCATTCCTTGGGGGAGGCCTATGTTCAGCAGTGGACTTGTGAAGGGCTGTAATGATGATGATGATGACTTGATAGTAAATATAATTAATTAAAAGAATATATAATCTCAAGGAATCTATTACATACTTTAAATAGTTTAAATATCGTCAACTGATCACGTTCCATAGAGCGCTTTGTGGATTTAAAAGTAGAGCGTCTTTGGTCAATAATATTGTTTAGATTATGTTTACGTTTCAGCTAGGAAAAACATTAATATTTTATTCTACTATGCTATAAAAAATAAAAATAAAATAAAATCATTTTATTTATTTCAGACTGAGTCCATACAAGTAACATTTACATTATAATAAATTTAATCTCATCTTATTTAGTTTTATACTTAGAATAATAACACCTAGAACGATAGTTCCCTACAAAGCGGACGTTCAAACGTGAGGCAAGAATAAATTTATGTTTGCGTAAGCAAGTTGTGTTTATGCTAGACGAAACGCACACAAGTGAAAAAACAATGTTCCCAATACATTAAATTTTTCCCCAAAAGTAGGGAAGTTGAAACTATATTAAACTGACAGTTACGACGTAACGTATTACTGATACAAATGTGAAAATAAGTTTGTTCGAATTCTGTTATCGAAGTGTAGTCCGCCAAATTCAAAACATTCTTGAATAGGGTATTTGCCTGTCTAGCCAAGCACTTTTATGAGCCATAGAAATGTGATTGTAGCATATTTTTCTTTGTAACTGAATAGAGACGTTATAATTATGACTAATGCAAGTTTAATATACACACCCGCCCGATGCCCGACACACGATTGTTCGACGAACGATTGGTGAATTCAGTATGCATTATTCAGTTTGTTTCAACTAATTTGTTTTTAATAATCGTCGAATAATGGTGCATCGCGCCTCACTGTATGCATAACGTAAGCTACAATACGAAAAACATAAGAACATTTTAATTTTGGCAGGTTTTACACAGTAGAGGCATTCCAGCTTAAAGTTATTGAGAAAGCTTTATAAGAAAAACACAAATGAATATTAAAATCATTTATATCAGTAGCTTTGTAACTGAAACTGTTTCCTGAACAACTGCCGCTTTGATGATACGAATCGTAAAGAAAATCTTTTGACTTCTTTTTCGAAATTATTGCCTGAATTTTCTTTTAGATAACGTCTCAGATCAGTTTCAGCAACACTACAAATAGAATAAACTTCTTTTGAGGCGTAAACCAATCCACCTTTATCCCTCATACATACCGATTTATGGAACGAAAGTTTCTCTTTTGCAAGCATGTTATCAATGCAATATTTACATTTTACTCGGGTTGTGAGATGTCTTTCCAGCTATATAGCCAACAATGTGGTTTCTGCAGTTAGGATCATCGTTACCCCGTGTAATTTCAAATCCGACATCATTTGGAATCGGTGTTTTCAATAAGTGTTGAGTCAATTCTTTATCTTCATCATCAAATCTTTCAGAAAATGAACTATTATTATTATAAGTATTTAATTCCTATTGACGTGTTTTATTTTTAATAACACGACAAAAAATGGGAGATTTTTTCTACCACTGACAACATTTCCATATAGGCATATTACAATGTCATGTGTCAGTTTTTAAAAATTCATATTTATTTTTGATGAATGTTTTACGTAAAAATATAAGTTCAAAAGTATTACTTACACGTGAAATGTAATGTTATTATGTTTCTTGTGTTTCTCTGTTGTGCTGTGACATCCGTTCACTGCACAAACCGTCATTTTTAATTAAAATTTCGGGAACTGTTGTCAACACGACACGACCTTGAGCACTAACGGGCCGAGTATTGAACTAAGCCATACTGGCTTAGTTTGAGTTGCCTCGCATTACGGACGCGGACTCGGCTTCTAGGTGTTATTATTCTAAGGTTTTATATAATTCTATCTAATCTTTTTAATTTATCAATATAATTTATTAAAATTAATTTATTTATTATTAATTAATTTAATAAAATTATAATTAATAAATCTCAAGCTTTCGAGAACTAATGACGTCCTCTCAGAAAAATCCCACGTCATGCAGCGATGGAGCGAATTTTATAGAGAAATGTATGCGTGTGATGATCTTAGTGAGGGATCCGGGGATTACGCCGTGACTGGTACGCCAGACCCGGACCTCGATGATACTGAGGTCATCAGTATGAAAGAGATTGAACGTGCAATTCGAAGTTTGAAATGTGGTAAGGCTGCGGGACTAGACATAGTTACTGCTGAAATAATCAAGTATGGTGGGCCTCGCGTCTGGGACAGCTTTTATCTGCTGTGCAATTTGTGCTGGCGGACGGGGGATGTCCCGGATGATTGGCGATCCGCAGTCATTGTGCCTTTATATAAAGGTAAAGGTTCACATTTTGACTGCGGGTGCTATCGGGCGATCAGCTTGACCAGTTTAGCAAGTAAAATTTACTCGAAGGTTTTGACACGTATAGTATAATGCACTTTAATAATTCACCGTAGCCCTTGGAGTTTAAAGTTGGATTTAAAATAATGCCAATAATTGTATTAAATGTTTGATATTATTGTTGTGCAGAGCTAAATGGGAAGCCTCGACCGGGAATGGGCCGCGCACAGTGATATTATTATATAGTATAATATACATTGGCTGCGCAGAATAACACTGTTGTATTTCGTATAGTTAGTGACGGTAACCGATAACTCTATTACTAGTGACGACGCAAATTTGCATGTCATTAAAATATGAATAATCATTTATAATTTTTTGCCATGTCTGTCTATCAGTCGATCTCCATCTTCGAAATTGTGGAACCAATTGTACGAGAAAGGAAATTTACGAACAGATAGATAGCAATGCCAGGAGTGATCTAGGCTGTAGGTATTTCATCCGTAAAATTTAGACTTCCTTTTTTGGAGAAACTAAATATTGATAAAATAAATGATCTTTGATTATTTTAATTCTAAATAACGCCACATTAATACACCCCACCCAGGCGTCTGCAGCGCGTATCGTTAGCCAGTTAATAAAATATCAAATTGTGTTAAAATCCGAGGTGATATGCGTGATACCTATTACCACTATCTAGACTCAAAGTTTTATAATAATTGTCGAGAAATACTTATAGTATAAACATAATAAACAGCACATTAAATGAAACTAATTATTTACGGATTTTATCGCGTTAAATTTAACTTTTTTTAGTCATCCGAAATCCTGATAACACTATTGGTCACACTGTGTATACCCATACCAACCGATATTTAAATGGTGAATCACACCATCATCCATCACAGTTAGCTGCCGTGGGAAAATCTTTGTTTCAGAGAGTACGACGGATTTGTGACAGAAAACATCTGGCTGCCGAGCTTCAGCACGTCGAGCAAATATTATAATATATTATAATAATATAATAATACCACTGTAAGATTTCAAGATACCGTAAGCTCACTCTGCGTAGATCGGACCAAAAATTTATTTTCAAAATCTGAAGGTAGCTGGGCTAACTTTGACATCAGGACGTCAAACATCTTAGACCCCCCGTTACGTGATGGGTACTGTAAAGCACCCGAAACGTCGGGAATTAAAAAATTAAATTAAACGCGATAAAATCCGTAAAAATTAGTTTCATTTAATGTGTAGTCTTCGCGTAAATATGAGAAATCATTATAATAAACAGCATTCAGAAATACATTAATTCCAAGACTGAAACACTCAAAAAACCTAGGAAATAAACACAACGATGTGTGAAGAAATTTGTTTCTTTCACACTGCAGAGCTTTTCAGTGATACTTCAGCGGTCAAGCACAGTGTAGCGTGTGTAGTGTGGCGGTGTGCTGCTTTCGCTTAGGCTTAGGACGTGTAGCGTGTTGTAAGTATGGCAGTTTCTCACGGGTTTTCCACAAAGTCAAAGAACTGTGTATTCTTCACTCGGTTTTATTAATTATAAGGCACTGTAGTCACGTTAACTTCCCCTGAAGAAAAGTACGTACGCATTGTATTATTACCCCACTGCCCCAAAAGGAAGGTAATGTTTTTCGAGAATATGTAACTAAACGGGTTTAGGTTTTGTATTTTGTGTCGGTGGAGTCCACGTGCGGTGAAGTACCTAAAGGAAATGTATCCGCGACTGATCGTCGCTGCTGGTGATAAGAGGGTTGGTTATTTTCTCGCTAAAAGGCTAAATATAGCCATTCAACGAGTAAACGCAGCCAGTGTTCTTGGTACGATACCACGGGAAGTAGGTCTGCATTACAATTAAAATTTTTAGTTGTAGTTTTTCTTTATTATAGTTTTCTTTTTAATATTTTATGTAACCTTTTAGTAAGATTTAATTTTATACTATTTTGTAACAATTTTAACATGTGTGGTATCGTATATTCGTCTTAGCTGTGGAAATGAAATAAGGTATAATTTTTTTCTCTTTTCAGTAAACTTTATAATGCAGTCAGTTTTTTTTTTAAATTACTGTTTTATTCTTGCTTGCTTGTAACGATAATATGACACATGTGTGTGCAAATTTGCATCTTCAAATTCTACAAACTACAACCGTTAGTTTAATATTGCTTGTGCCACGTGGAGATGGCGTCAGAAGTGTCTACTACTCCGTCAAAGAGTCGACGAAAAATTTTATTCTATCATTACTCATCAAAGGTTTATGACCTCTGACGGGCAGATGTTGAGTACCAAATGTATAAATTGATTGTATCTAAGTTTATCGCTGTAAATGGCTGATACTGCGGTATTACAAAAATTAACAGCAACTCCTCCTTTTATAGACGAGACCCATGTCTGCTTACGAAATGATGAGATGAAAATGAAATTTACGAAATGTTAAAGACGCTGATACTTGCAGATGTTTTACAATTTCGACGGATTAATTACTTTAGCAGTGGGTGTCGTAACAGGCGTTAGAGGAAATAAACCAGGAGATGGGCGGAAGAATCTTTCTAATCAAAACTAAAAAAACCCTGCGGAAAATAGCCTCCCTACGAGTTAATCTATGGAGGAGGTCTATATTCAGCTGATATTGATTAAATTACTAATAAGAGTGTAGCTATGAAACCATAAATTTACTTCCTAAAACGTAGATCTTATTTAGTATAAAACGTTTAAACTATCAATCAATGGAACATGATATAGTAGAAGCTGAAGAAAATGTTGGTTAAATTCGATACTTCTGACGGGCGAAGCCGTAGCGACGTGGATTCGCTTTAATTAAAGGCACCTACATCTACACCTATTATCTATGTAACGTTAGCACTACTCTCTAACTCGTAGTTATTAATATCTCTGTAACTCGTCATTGAAGGACTCTTGGTAGAGAGTAATTGTGTTCTGTGTTGAAGGATCACACACCGACATATCAGTGTAGTCGCAAGGCTCCAACTGAAAACCAGTGCTGCCTTTTCAGCATTATGCTGATTCGGAGAACTATTTGATGTCATATTTTTAATTTATTTAGATTTCTTTTTTGTTTTTTAAAATGTTCGTAGGTATCAAAAAAATAGTTCCTCCATTCTTTCTAATCAATCACCGTTTAAATATCTATCTAATATATCTAATGTCTATCAAGGTGTTATCACAAACCCAAATTACAAACACATCTAGAAAAGCTAAAGAATTTTCTGCCTCTAACTCCACTGTGAATTTAATTTTAAGAATTTATGAATTTGAGATGGTCTAAAAATGCAGTTACTTTATCTAAAGGTAGACTTGTGAAAGTGTCGTCACGAGTCTTCGAGGATGATTCGCAAGGCTATTGAAATAAAAAAAAAACATCCTAATTTCATTAGGGAAGATTGCAGGGTGCTACCATCTGCTTGGGATCCTATATTAATAAAATTATATCCCAACCCAAGTACACAACTGCAAGACTTCAAGATACTGTAAGTTTATTACTCCCCCGCCCTCTCCCTCCGTCATCATGGGTGACGTAAGTACTCGAAACGTCGGGAATATAAAATAAGTTAACATACGTGATAAAATCCGTAAAAACCAGTTTTATTTAAATACGTATTACGTAGCTTTTATTCTGATTTACTATAATGTTCGTTTTAGTTTTGGCACCTATCACATTATTTTGCACACGCTCCAGGTTGACGAGAGAAAATGCCAAAAGGCATAAAGTACGCCCGTTGCAATCCTTTTTATTATTAAGGTGTACAATAAAACATAAATAAATAAATCAAATAGCACACAAAGTGCCTGCAGAAATTGGAACAATAAGTTTTCCTGATTCGTTAACGGCTCATCGGACTTGTTCTTTTATGTACTGAACATAGCACTTTAGCATGATCATTTGGCATGTTATCGCTAATGTAGGTAAAGCTTGAAGAAAGGAGTCGCTCGGCGATAAGAATATGGGTCTGAAATGTTGTGTCGAAGCTGAATAGATAAAAAAGGCGCCGCGCCGCCATGTACCTACAATGAGTTTTGAAAGCCAAGTTTTTTGATATTGTGATTTGATAGTTAATTGTTAAAACTAATAATATTTTTAGGATAAGGGCGACAAACGAGCACACAGTCCACCTTATGGTAAGTGGATACTGTGGCCCATAGAACCATAGATATCTATATTTATTCAAGACTAAGAATCAAAATGCAGATGCGTTGTCATCCCTTAGGACTAAGATGAAATGCCTCTTTTCCACTAAAAAGGGACTCCGGTTATCAACGCTCACCATACGAAACACCGCAGTGTTAAGCTGCTATTTTACGCTGGTATTCTGTGAGAGCGTGGTCTATCCCCGGTCGAGCCGACCCATTCGTGCTACAACTATAATATAGCTGCAACATGGCTCTAGCACGTATACAAACATTATTCGGCATGGCATTCGACATGTTGACTTCCAGCGTAGCATTTAGTAAGATAAATAACAAACAATGATTATAATCGGAAAAGCCGTAATAGTTCAGGGGATAAGCGCATCCAGAAAATCATCATACGAGGGTGGATTGAAAAGTACTCGGCCTAACCAAAAAAATAAACACATACTAAATCAGTTATATTTTTATTTTTCTACATAATCACCATCAAGTTCAATACACTTTTGCCACCTCCCCTTCCAAGCATTTAGACCGTTGAAAAAAATGATTCTTCCTTAGAGTCAAAATATGCGTCTACAGCTGCTTTGACCTCGTCGTTTGTCGAATATCTTTGACCTCCCAAGTGCTTTTTTAAGTTAGGGAACAGAAAGAAGTCTGATGGTGCCAGACCAGGTAAATACGGCGGATGCGGTAACAGTTCAAAGCCACAGTTGTGAATTTCAGCCATTGACTGTACTGACGTGTGAAAACGGGCGTTATCTTGATGAAACAGGACTTTTCTTCTGAGCATTCCTCGACGTTTTTCTTTTATTTCCTCTCGTAAACGACGTAGTAAGGTGCAGTAGTAATCAGAGCTTATAGTCTGACCCCTTTCAAGATAATCAATCATAATCACACCTTTCGAGTCCCAGAATACTGAAGCCATCACCTTATTTGCCGACAAAATCGACTTAGCCTTTTTAGGGGGTGGTGAACCAGGTTTTCTCCACTGTTTTGATTGTTGTTTTGTTTCCGGTGTACAGTAATGAACCCATGTTTCGTCTATAATAACAAAACGATTCAAAAAATCATCTGCATCGGCTTCAAATAACTCCAAACAGTCGCGTGAAATAGTCAATCGCGTCCTTTTTTGTTCAACTGAAAGCAGTCGCGGAACCCACCTCGCAGACACCTTGTGGAAACCCAACTCGTTGACAATGATGTTTTGAGTTCGTTCATAAAAGATGCCTATAATCTCGGCTATCTCTCTAATTTTTAATCTGCGGTCTCCCATTATTAAATCAAGTACTTTTTTAATATTTTCGTCAGTAGTTGACGTCGAAGGCCTTCCAGAGCGGGGTTCATCTTTCACACTCTCTCTACCACGCTTAAATTCTGCTGGAGGTACTTAATGACGGCACGCTGCTCGATTTGCTCCATTCGCGGAAATTATGTCCGATTACTTTGTTAATAAATTTATAAAATCACAACTAATTATCGCACACGTTTCGAACTTCACACAATGAACTTGTCTGAACTGAACTAAATAATGTGGGTAGATTTGATTTTTAGAATTGAATGGATCTGTGTTAGGCCGAGTACTTTTCAATCCACCTCGTAGCACGTGAGCAAAGCGAGTACGGTCTCTGCCCGCATCAATACTATGAGGGCTAATAATCTTATGCTCACCAGATGTCGCAGAATTTCATCACTAAACATTAATCTCAACAGTTTTTTAACATATTAACTTTTACCACTATGAAATCTGTCAAATATTTCACCTCGTTCCAAGTGGCGCCGCTCTGGTGGCAGAGAAAATCGTGGATGTTTACCTCGAGACCGGCGATAAGGGATACTCGTAACCTGCGTGATTAAGAAAGAGAACTTTTAAAAATATTTTGCCAACGTGACGTGGGAAATTGTACACGCCCTGCCATCAGACCCTTTACTGCTCCAAAATCTTTTCCTCAAATAAAGGGTAATAAACCAGCAAAGAATATGCTTACTGAATGTATGTGAATGCTGCCGCTCATAGACAACTACATCTATCCTCGATTTAGAATCAAAATACAAATTCGTTGTCACAAACTTATGTCGGTCTACACTGCCTCCGCTGGTAAAACCAGATGGCCCACTGGCGCATGCGCCTAAGGAGAAAGCGGACTTATTTGCTTCTCTTTTTGCTTGCAATTTGCATCTGAACAGTAGCAACATCATACCATCTCAATTACCTCACTGCGGTACCTCTATGTCAGAGGTCCGTATCACCAACAAGGAGGTTCTTAAAACCGTGCGAAGACTAGACGTAAAGAAAGCTAGTGGACCTGATGGTATATCAGCTATAGTTCTAAGGGTCTGTGCAGTGCAGAGTTGTCTCCTGTGTTGACACGCTTGTTCAGACTCTCATTCAGGACTAGAATAGTGCATAAATCTTGGAAGCTGGACAATGGGCAGCCTGTGCCTAAAAAAGGTAGCCGTACCGACCCTGCCAACTATTGGCCAATTTCTATTACCTCCATACTCTTCGAGATTATGGAGCGTATATTGAATGCCCACCTCATGGCATACCTAGAGCAAACTGATCTCCTCAGTAATCGCCAGTACGGGTTTCGCCGAAATCGACCACCTTCTAGCGTATGCCACTCACATATGGGACGAAGCACTCGAGAACAGTGGTGAAGCACTCGCTTTTTCCCTCGATGTTTCGAAGGCTTTTAACAGGGTTTGGCACACTAGTCTATTGGGCAAGCTTTCAGCGTACGGCTTATCCCCTGGCCTGATTGTCTGGGTGAAGGACTTTCTGAGTGAACGGTCTCTCCGGGTCGTCAATGGCTGCTCATCCAATACTGTGGCGACTAAGCCGGTGTTCCTCAGAGGTCCGTTCTCCGCAACTCTCTTCCTGCTGCATATAAATGATCTGCTCATTCCCGGTATCTATGGGTATGCAAACGACAGCACAGTTGTGGAAAGATACCAATCAAGCGCCCAGGCCAGTCGGGATCAAATCCAGTTAGAAAGAGAAGCTATGGTTGAGCGTGTGAGTCTCACACTACAGGCAGTCTCCGGATGGGACGCCTCCAAGACACAAGCGTTTCTTTTTACCGCTAAAAGGAGCCCGCTCGCCTTGGCTCCTACTTTCCGGAATATATCATTGGAGTATAGTGACCGCCTTCAGTTGTTAGGGATTGAATTTTCTCCGAAACTAAACTATGGGTGGTTCATTGAGTCCAGAGCCAAAGCAGCCGCAAGGAAACTTGGTGTCCTTGCAAGGGTGCGGCGGTACTTCACGCCAGGGTAGCTTCTTACCTTATATAAAGCGCAAGTCCGGTAGTGCATGGAGTACTGCTGTCACAAATGAGCTGGTGCTGCAAAATTTCACCTGGCAGCATTGGAATCAGTGGATAGAAGTGCTAAGAGGCTCATTGGTGACCATGATTTGGTTGAAACCAATCTTGTCAGCCTCGAGCACAGGCGCAGAGTAACCAGTCTCTCGGTATTATATAGGATGCATTTCGGTGAGTGTGCGCAGGAATTACATACTTTAATTCCTCCCTCTCCTTTCCACCATCGGACAACCAGACGGTCGGCGGGTCTTCATCCCTTTGTTGTCGATATTCCACGCATTAAAACCAAACGGTTTGCCTCGTATTTTGTAATGCGTACAGCAAAGGAGTGGAATAATTTGCCGGCGTCTATCTTTCCGTCCGAATACAATCTGGGCGTCATAAAGGCAAGAGTGAATACGCTTTTGTTACGATAATACAGTGCGATTTACCATCTAAGGTTGCATCACCACTTACCACCAGTTGGGATTGTGATCAAGCACTGGCTTATAATATAAAAATAAACTCCTGAGAAGTAAGATGGAATGCCTCGTTACCAGTAAAAATGTATTTTGGTGCCCATCATACGAGCACAGCAGCTTTATTATATTGTTTAAGTTATTCAGTATGATCGCAGCCAAACAGGTTCATTCAGCTGCAGCTAGGCTCTGTATATATACATCATATTCATATTCATACATACTTCTCACTGTGGTCATTTTACAATAAGAAGTATTTGTGTAAGTAGTGTGTATGGAACATACACAATACTTTTTCATCAGAACAATATTCAACATTTATAAACTATACAGTACACAATAGTTTTATGGTTTATTAGTGTTGAGTATTGTTTTGGGATTTTATAAAATAAGTTCTGAGCTGTTAACCGACTTATGGTGTGAAGAAGATAATCTTTGAGATACAGTACAAAGACGTGTTTATATTTGTTCTCGTCCAGCTCTTTTAAGGATAGTTTAGATTTAAATTATGACTTAACTTTGTCTTTGCTTACCTAGCAGGGGTGCTTTGTGTAACTTTACCAGCGTGGTAAGTGAAAGGTATTATTGACGCGAAGTCGGAACTTCAGAGCACGATGTGAAGCAGAAAATTTAATTTTACCTTATTTATGTGGTAAATCCATGCAAAAGCCAAATATTATGGTATTTTCAGCTTATTGAACTCTATTGCTGGATGTAGATTCCAAGAACGCGCTAACTGGGATGCATTTCTTGAAAAGATGTCCATATTCAACAGTGACCTCGCACTGCTTATAATACTGCTATTTTCGGGATGTAGGTGAACAAATGTCATTGATTGGTTGCCAGAACCACCACCAGCAACAAAGCTACCAAGCTTATGTATTAGAAGCAAGATGCTCCGCGTGCTGGTGAGAGGTAGGCATTGGAGAAGTATTGTTAAATTCCCTTTACGTTGTGTAATACTTGTACGAATTAAAATTAACCGTGCAAGAACTACAGAAGCTTCGTTTTGAAGTTTTTATAGAATAAGGGTGACTAACGAGAACACAGTCCACCTGATGGCAAGTGGATGTTGTGGGCCATAGACACCTGTCTTCGATTAAGATTCAAAATGCGGATACGTTGTCACCCTTGAGGGCTAAGATAGAACGCCTCGTTTCTAGTAAAAAGGGTTGCATTTAAAAATGGATCTGCGTCCAGAACATTTTCACGTAATGAGTTTTACGATTTCAATTGTACTTAAAACCGAATAACTCGTTTGAAAGACTGAAATGACATAACACCTGGTATAACAAATTTCAGCACGTCGACTTACTAACTGACGTTTGAGAGGTAAAAAAACAAGTGGTCGCCCTTTGACGCCCGCTACGGAACGAAACATGCTAGCAGTGAAAACTTGATTGAAGAGAAAATTTGGATTACGTAGAGAATATTAATACTGTAAGGTCTACCATTGGATCGGGAAGCGTTCACGAGACTTTCCGTTTTTTCAAATGTTACTACCCCATACTAGGATTTTCTTTTGTACCGTAGAGGCAGTTTACATACACAAATTGCACAAGGACAAACATTCAGACACGGAACAACAATTATTTGTCGGCCATACAAATACTTATTCCTCATGGACGGTCCTCTAGGTCCTCTAGGCAGATAATTAATTATATCTACACGTCCACAGCCAAACGGCAAAACCAGCTCACTCACAATTTCCATTACTTTGGAGCACAAGGAGGTGAGCGACAGGCCTGTAGTTAGACGGGTCTGAGCGGTTGCCTTTTTTGGGAAAACGTTAAAACCGATGCCCACTCCGGAGCACACGTCTTCAGCACAATAGGTGGAACTGTATCAGGCCCACTCGACTTGTTGACGTCCAGGGAGAAGAGTGCTTTACGCACCGAGCGCTGTGTAAACAACACTTCCTGCATGGAGCACTCACACCGCGGGATGGTCGGCGGTGTGTTCGCCCCGTTATCTAGAGTCGAGTTGGAAGCAAAAAGAGGACCAAGCAAGACTTGTAGCAAGTCCTACATGTAAAAACATTTTTTTAAATTTGTAGCGACGATTTTCAATTTATTTGCAATGCAATAAATTTTGAAATAAAAGAATCTTACTAATGGAGTTAGAAATGTTTGTAATCGTAGTGGAATGCCGAACAATACTAAGATACTAGTGGATCTAAACATACCTAATGATTTCTTATGTTTAGGCGAACACTACACATTTAAATGAAACATTTTTACGGATTTTATTGCACTTAGGTAATAAATATAAACAATAATAATACGCGATAAAATCCGTAAAAACTGAAACTAGTTTTCACGGATTTTATCGCGGATTTTATTTAAATACTTGGATCGACTAAAGTAAATTTAAAGATTGCTGTGCAAGTTAATGTGAGCATGGAAGGGTCATTTACTCGTGTTATAATGGGGCTCACAAGATAGAGAGGACAAGACTAAAGTAATAATACACGGGGTATTAGGGCGCTAAAACTGTGACAGGTTGTCAACATGGCAGGCGGTGATTATGGTATAACCATTCTGATTTTTTATTTATTGAGCAGCATCATACGTGCGAGACGATGATCATCCGCTTGCCAAGCGTGGTGATCATGATTAACTTTCCATACAATGGGAAACTCCCATGTCTCCCAAGTCAAGGATAGACTTTTACGCGCCTATGATGTGAAAGAAGATTATTACATTACACTTAGTTAAAAATGCTGATGCCATCAGTATTTGCAATCAATCCTAAGCAATTTCTACTGACATCACGGCCCTGTGAGGTCCCATTTATATTATATTAAGACTGTAAATAACGGACAAAAATCGATCAAAAATACAATTTGGATTGCGCCAAGTTTCCGAACACGTTTAAAGTTTTGCTTTCAGTTTCAACTCGTAAACTATTTAAATAAACGTGTCCCTACTGCCCTTTGTTTCAAACTGTTCAAAATATATTTAATGGAACGATACAATAATATTAAACTTACAAAATGTTGATAACACAAAAGTACTTATCTAGTTCTTAATAACATAGAGGCCGAACTGTAGCCATTTTAATAAACTTAGTTATCCTGTTATATTCTGATAATTCTGTAATAAACACACGATACGACTTAAGTACTTTTAAGAAACGAGCTTACTCCTTCACAAAAGGCAGGCATCTCACCTACAATTCCCCTGGAGAGCCTGGTGTTGCAATTGTTCATGGGCGGCGGTCGACACCATCAGGTGAGCCGCATGCTCGTTTAAATTCCAAAGATGAATTGACTTCAATAAAACCGTGAAGGTCCCACGGCTGGATACAGGCCTCTAATAAACAAGTTTAAATATTTTCTGCCGACTTCCAAAAAGGAAACGGTACCTACTCAATTCGAATGTATGTTTTTTATGTGTGTTTCCACATAACTTTTTACTGGTACTTCTCGTGTGGTCCCATATGAATTTGATCAAAATCAGACCAATAGTTTTTGAGTTACTCTTAATAACTTATATTGAAGTCGGCTGTATAAAATTTTTAATTTTAAATTATATTAAAGAAAAATTGTACAAAATAAGGTTATTATAATATCAAAGGATACACAAATGAAAATAACCCCCGGGAATGAGGTGATCGCTACCATGCTGGTTCTATTAAAATTCATTTAAAAATTGTACGAACAAAATTATTGTAAAGCGAAATATGTTTAAAAAAGACCAGTTTGCTGTTTTGCTGATTCTTCCCAGGACAGAGGTATTTTTCGAACTAGTGGTAAATAAAAAAGGAATTTCCTTAAGTGTTATGTAATAATCTATATCGAATAAAAATCATTGTATCCTATTCCATTCCAGTAGGTACATGTTGGCACGTTACAAACTTTACGAATCGTCAAAATATTTTTAAATCTCCAACACAGGCAGGTTAAATATCAGCATATGGCAAATTACTTAAATCAATTAACATTTTCATTAGTTCTGGCGGAGATCAACTCTGGCTGCTCGATGAAATGGAGCCACACTACATGGAGTGACGACCTGCTAAGACATGCAGGAACTCGATGGATGCGGGTGGCTCAGGACCGTGCTTTGTGGCATTCCTTGGGGAAGACCTATGTTCAACAGTGGACTTGTGAAGGGCTGTAATATGATATGATAATAATAAAATTTGATTATTAATAATGTGTAAATTTTGATTTCATTAAAAAACTTATGGGGTCATCATTAGGATAAGAAGCTAAACATTTATAGAAACCTCGGCGCTAACTGAACTGTTCTGTAAATGGGTTTCAAATTGGTTCCGATAAGCCCATTAGCCTCGCAGTGCAGGATGCACTTTCAGCCTGAAGAGCCAACAGTTGGCGTACGTTCTTAGTAAAATGCCGAATCAAAAGTCCACAAGACAGCATTAAGAGGAAATGAGGGTGGTCTTTTCTCCATACAAACGCTCACCTGTTTTCTTTCTTTTTTATGACCTTATAGGCTGGATGCCACTATTACCAGCCTTTTAGTGCCAATTTCAACTTTAAAAATTCCTGCTATTTTAATTAGGGCACAATATTTTTAAACATTTGTTTTAATCGATAGAATATATATCTAAAAATTATATATTGGTAAATCCAATTGAGCATGCCTTCGCATTAAAAATAACGTATAGCATGATTATACGGATTTTTTTTTAAGTAGTTTAAATACATTTCGACAGCACTATCGGCTTCAACACCCTCGAAACCCATGAAAATGACACCCTCGAAACCCATGAAAATGACACCCATGATGAAAAAATTTATACCTATTGCAGCCGCCATCTTGGCTTTACATTTCGACAGCACTATCGGCTTCAGCACCCTCGAAAACCATGAAAATGACACCCATGATGAAAAAGTTGATATCTATTGCAGCCGCTATGTTGGATTTACATTTCGACAGCACTATCGGCTGCAACACCCTCGAAAACCATGAAAATGATATCCATGATGAAAAAATTTGGTACCTACTTCAGCCGCCATCTTGGATTTACATTTCGACAGCACTATCGGCTTCAACACCCTCGAAGCCCATGAAAATGACACCCATGATGAAAAAATTGGTACCTACTTCAGCCGCCATCTTGGATTTATATTTCGACAGCACTATCGGCTTCAACACCCTCGAAACCCATGAAAATGACACCCATGATGAAAAAATTGATACCCCTTGCAGCCGCCACCTTAGATTTACATTTCGAGAGCACTATCGGCTTTAACACCCTCGAAAACCATGAAAATTACACCCAAGATGAAAAAATTGATATCTATTGCAGCCGCCATCTTGGATTTACATTTCGACAGCACTATCGTCTTTGACACCCTCGAAAACCATGAAAATGACACCCATGATAAAAAAATTGGTACCTACTTCAGCCGCCATCTTGGATTTACATTTCGACAGCACTGTCGGCTTCAACATTCTCGAAAACCATGAAAAAGACACCCATGATGAAAAAAATTATACCTATTGCAGCCGCCACCTTGGATTTACATTTCGACAACACTATTGGCTTCAACACCCTCGAAAACCATGAAAATGACACCCATGACAAAAAAATTGATACTACTTACTTTTATTACTATTATTTATTCTGTGCTTTTAAAATATTGTAATAAAAAAATCTGTTATTATTATTATAATCAAGTATTTAAAAATTTGGTTATTCGAATATTGTGTATTTGTACAGCTATCTTTTTGAGCCGCTGCCAACAACCGAAATAATGTCCACTCACGACGGCGACTGACGGCGAACCATAGATAAATATAAATGTAGCAAGCTAATGCGGTGAACTGATATATACAGTAATCTATGGCGATGGCCAACTGAGTTAGTGAGTAAACTACTCTGTGGTTGCAGCTCCCCATTTACAGAAATAATTCTATACGAGGCTACCAAATCAACGAAAATTTCGCCATTTTCGAGCCGAAAAAAATTAATTATAGCTAAACAAAACAAAATTACACTGCCATTTACATTCAGTGGCTTCCCACATGATAGATGAAGAGATTAATAAATAGATTGAGTTAAACAATTGATATTTACAAAAGTTATAGTGTTTACAAGCCTTGGGGACATGATAAATCCACACCATAAGCCACTAAAACCCCTTTTTTATATAAAAATAGCAATTAATCGATTTAAAAAAAATATTAATAAGTTCAACAATCATTTATCTTTCTAACAATGTGCTTTTTATATCATTTATATGTATAATATGATTGCTGGATACGATTTCATGCGACAAAACGGTGGAATTTTGATTTTTAGGCGTTAGTAGAACATACCCACGCGCTTTGCGCTCGGCATGCAATATAATGAACATTTATTTACAATCATATTATTTCAAGAACAATTTTAAAAACAACGATAAGCAAAAAAAGGCGTTATGACTAAAATGCCAGCCACCCTGTACCGAATGTCGTCGTGTGTTTTGTGTACTTAATGCCAGCATAGCATAGGGTTGTGCCTTTTGAGTTTTTGGTAAGTACCTATTGTAGGTAACTTTTAATTTTGAATCTGCATGTGACAAACATGGAATATTATTAAGGCGGACGACAACATTATTTTATTTTAATGTTTTACTGTGTTTTAGTTTAAAGCAGTTTAATAAATTAAAGCAAATTATGATAAAACATTATTTAGTGCATCGATTTCTAATAATTTAATCGTCCAAGTCTTCAAATCATCATCGTCATTATAACCTTACACAAGTCCACTACGGAACATCCTACTCCATAGACTGCCGCAAAGCCTGGTCCACTTTACTTGTCATGAATTTTTCCTTTATGTTTTAAGTTGTAATTAGTATTGCTAAGTTACAGTTTTTGCTTATCTATACAAATAAATAAAATTGAAGTGTCTGCTTGTAATGTCAAAATAACAGCTTTTTACTAAATGCATATGAAAGTATATACGGTAGGTACTTATAACAAAAACACAATTTTTTAAATTTTTGTCTGTCTGTCTGTTTGTTCCGGCTAATCTCCGAAGGGCTGGACCGATTTCGACGGGACTTTCACTAAACGATAGCTGATTTTATAAGGAGTAACTTAGGCTACTTATATTTTACAAAAAGAATTAGGGTTCCGCGCAACATAATTAAAACCCTAAATTACACGCGGGGGAAGTCGCGGAGAACAGCTAGTATATACTATATTTATTGCTTGTTTTTTCTTCCTTCTCAAAAAATAATTGAATACATAATCTCTCCTTAATATACACCGAATGTCAGATAGAAAAGGTAGTACATCTTTTGCTAAACTTTAAAATCTAAAACCAATTTTAAAACAGAGGAATGGATCATAACTCCCTTAACTATAAAATAACTTATGATCTAATTAATGGTATTTATTCCACTTTATGACAGCCCTGATTTATATTACGTGGCTGAAATTAAGTACTTCTTATTAGGTACGTCAAACCAAATAACAGCCGGGCGGCTGACATTATGCACTCCATACATTTCGTATATCTAATTACAGCCCTATTAATTTCCACTAAAAGAAAATAAATAACTTGTGAATTTAAACAAAAATAACTGCATTAATATGTCTATAGCCATATTCATACAAATCAAAAAGCCTATATATGAGATAATGTAAAATAAGCATAATTTCACCGGGATCAAAGTTGTCAAGAAATTAGGAAAATGAGCGGTTTTCGTCGCGTACGTGTTTTTATTTTTAATTTAACACTGCTAGGTTTAAAACTGTGAGGTAATATTTGAAATAAACTTTTGTCTAGTTACGAAGAGTTTTTTAAGTGCCAATATTTGTAGTTAAGACTAATAGAAATCTTATTTACGAAGTAAAAAGGCGAAAAGGATGGAATTAGGGACGTGGCTGGTATTAGGGGCATCCACCCTAGCAATGAATTTTTACAGTAAAATAAATGTCAACCTTTTCTATGTCCCTATGTTTTACTTTTTAACCTACTGATGATGATGTCAATATCTTTATAAGCGCTACAAGCCTTACAAAATTGCCTGTTTAGACCTCTGTCAACAGAGGGCTAGTGTTCAAATTTGAGAACTATCACTAAAAAAAGAAAAACATACGGACACAGTGTATATCGTTCTTATTCTGTTTATGAAATATCTTTTTAATTGGTCCAATATTAGAGGAGGAAATGGTAGAGAGCCCAATACCTCGAATTATTCCTTTATACTTAGGCTATTCAGTCGGATCTGCAGTTGTCCTTATCGGACGCCGAGCGTTCGCAGAGCGACAGCGATAGTCTCTTCAAATACCTAATTTTCAAAAGTCTCTCGGCCCCTTAGAGTATTAAACTAACAGGAGACGACATTGGAGAGCGTTCCCCTCTGTCAAAAGTACGAGAGCGCGGATCATTCCCGTTATATAAAACCAGTTGCGCCGCGTACGGCATCAGTTAACATGTAGTCGTAAGCGTGAGTTGACCTCCAGAAAAATGCCGAGTTGCAGTGTGTTTTCTTGTAAAAAAAGATCACAGACCTCAAATTTACAAAAAGACGACGTTACCTTTCATATTTAAGTATTTATTTTGATTTCAATAACTAATATAAGCATTAAATCACGAAAATTCTGATTAATATAGCTGAACAGGGTGTGTTGCCAACTTAAAGTATTAATACTATAGTAGGGACTTTTGCACCACTAGGACATAATTAAATTTTGCTTAATTGTAGACAAATATCGTTTCTCTTTGTTCTTATTACACAAGACAAAATCGTGTTATTGAATAGTCTTAAATTCATTAATATTATTGTGATCTATTTGCAAAACTATATTATTTCAAACGACATTAATAATCTTTAATTGTTTTTAACGAAATGAAAACATCAATTTAAATTGTTTTATTGTATATAAAACATTTTAAATAGATATTTTCATTTCATTATGTTACGTTATGAAACGAAAAGAAGGGTAATTTCGAGTATATAAAATGTTATCATCAAGGCAAATATAGTGATGTTCACTGTAATCTTTAGTTTCGATGTTTTTATTTAACTATAATTAATACCTTAATATATAATACCAAGGTGTTATTTAAAATTCTTTTTTGTACAATGTTTAAAAAAGATCTTTGGTTTTACAGTTTTCCAAAAGATCCTTACAGGCGCCAAGTTTGGATAAAAGCATGTGGCAATCATATAACCTGGGTACCTAAACGAACAAGCACTATTTGTTCCGAGCATTTTGACCAATCGGTTTTCGTAATCCAATCAAATAATAAAAGGAAACTAAATGAAACTGCTGTACCGACTTTGAAATTATTGGAAGTAAGTTTATTATTTTGCTACAGGTTTATTTTACATTATGAAGGATAAAATTTAAAACATGTAACAAATCGAATGGAAGCTTTAGTGAATGATATTTATTCATTTTAAAATGTTATTTAGAAGTATATCGTCTTAGGTGGTGTCAACCAAATTGTTGTTTTCAGATGAGACACGAATTATTAGTGCTTAAATAAATAAATAAGGACAAGCAAATAATCTCAGTGTCATATTTATAATCTATTATTATTAAATATATACAGAGTACTACACTTTTGTACTGTAGAACACAAAATATTACCGCTTTTTTTATTACGACATTAATTATTTTCAATCCTAAGTAAAATGACGAAAAAAAGTATGTTTGGTTAAGCGTAAACTTCGGCCAAGAGATAGCAAATGTTTAATTTTTTTTAATTGCTCCATTCCGTTGCTGCGTAAAGGAAGGACAAAAACAAATAAACAAAAAGTCGCACTTTCACATTTATAATATTATATTAGTATGGATTGTCAAGAATGATAGATAAACTTTTGAAACCAAAGGTTTACAATCGGCTTTTTGAGGGTGAAACTATACACTCCCGCTCTCTTTCTTACTCTAGTAAATAACGTTTCTGAGTGACCAAAAAGGATAGAAGCACAGGAAAGTGCGATTCCGTGCTGCCAGATGTAGTTCAACCCTAAGCCTTAAAACGGTTTAACTCTATAGGTTGGGTAAAATCTGTAAAATTAGACCGTTTAAAACCCCTATACAGATAACCTTTCCGGTTGATCATGACATTAAAAAATGGTAAAAATATTTCATAGACTAGGCATATTATATATTTTTAAGCATACAGAAACATTATTTCGACAATGATTACGTTCCACATAACATTGAACTGGCAAACTTGGTGATGGAAAATATGCAAGCACTAGAATTAGCTACCTCGCAAAAAAAGAGTGATCCCAAAAAGTGTATTCGTCACATATATACCAAACTTATTCACTTTAAAAACCTACTACCTACTTTTTCAATTTGTTTTAATTTTGTATTATTATTTTGTACCTTATGTATTTTTTAAACTTACTTTGAATGTAATATTACACATTAAACATTTGTTCATTTTTATTTTATTTAATTTGCTAATGTAACTTGCATAAAATTTCATCGACATATCCATATCGACAAGGCCCTCGCACTAGTTGTTTATGGCTTATGCACTGTAACGATGAGACATTTATGAGAGATTTTCAAGGTTGTGTGCGTTTTGCTTAATC
The DNA here is from genome assembly GCA_033319125.1 of Parnassius glacialis. Taxonomy (NCBI): domain Eukaryota; kingdom Metazoa; phylum Arthropoda; class Insecta; order Lepidoptera; family Papilionidae; genus Parnassius; species Parnassius glacialis. The sequence goes on from JAVANC010000019.1 coordinate 643,947, forward strand.
GTGTGCTCATATTATGCTGTGTGCGTGCGTAACGACGTGGCCCAATGTTTACAATTTGCTTAGTGTGCGTTACCTCGCCTCCCGCTAGAAGTGACAGACTTTTTTGTTTGGAACTTTAAGCGCATGGCGTCTCCTGTAAGTTGAATACTCTAAGCTCGGCCCACATTATCTCCAATAAAAACCAACCCGCCTGCCCAACGATGAGCGTGGGCAAATCTTTCAAAACATGTTAAGATTGCAGCATGTAAAGGCATGTAGATTAAAACATACTGTGAAATATTTGAAAATATACCACAAGTATACAGTACACATGAAATATTTTAAGATAATATGGTCAATAAGCGCATATTTTGGAGTAAAATGGCTCTGTGTCACATGGGGTTGGGGAATTTGGGGCAATGTACGGTTGAATGTACTGCAGCTGGCAATGCACAAGCATGGCACGGCTATCGACCTAGCATCGCATCGCCGCGACGACCCACTGCACCTTCCCACCATTAATACGTCGTTGGGGTTTTGCACCATTCGTAAATAATTGAGTACCTATGTAAGATAATTAATAAGATGGTTCGTTGAATAAAACTATTTTTACGGATATTATAGCGTTTAATTTACTTATTTTAAATTCCTGACTTTTCGTCACTGGGGACTCCAAAAAAATGGGTACCTACTGCAAAGCACCCGAAAACTAGGGAATTAAAATAAGTAAGTTAAACGCGATAAAATCCCTAAAAATAGTTTTATTCAATGTATAGTGTTCGCGTAAATAAAATAAATAATTACGATGTTTTGTTTCAATAAAGAAATCGATTTTAGAATACACTTAATTCACGTGTTACTGTTAAATTTGTCGGGAATTAAAAATAAGTAAAATAATTTAAACTAAACGTAATAAAATCTGTATAATTCTATTTGTTCAATGTCTATTATTCGACAGCGCATAATTTATTATGTATTTTTAACGTACTATACTTATTATATTTATTTATTTCTGTACTTTTTTTTATAGAATAAGGGTGACAAACGAGCACACATTCCATCTGATGGTACGAGTAAGTGGATGCTGTGGCCCATAGACATCTACATAATATATCCTAGATTAAGAATCAAAATGCAGATGCGTTGTCACCCTTGAGGATTAAAATGGAACGCCTCTTATCCAGTAAAAAATAAAATGCATTATGATTTCTTATATTTACACGAATATTACACATTAAATGGAACAAATTTTACGTATTTTATTGTGATTAATTTTCGTAAAATTAAATGCGATAATATCCGTAACATTTGTTTTATTTAAAATTGCATTGTTAAGCTCAGGAGAGAGATATGATTAATAAAGTGACAGTTTTGTCATAAAATAATCGCTACAAGCTACAACCAAGTGTATTTAAAACTAACCTTACCCTTCCAGGTGTTCATATCAGTCGTAAGCGCGTGGATTTGCGTGTGTAGCCGCGATCCACAAACACCAAAACAAAAGCACACGTTGGTCTATTGATTGTAGAGACGCAACAGTTAGTTACGGCGTCACGTTTGTGTTTTTCTCAACTTATATATTTTGGTACTAAATCCAATTCTATACTCTTTAATACGTTCCAGTATTATTAATCCACTCCAGTATTGCGTCGAAATTGGTTTATGTGAAAGTATCTCGACAAGAGTCCGTACACCGTGGCTTATTGCGCGATATGTAGAGGATGACTGGTCGGGTGACGGTGCTCGGAGACGGAGATAGGTGCTGGAACTCACCGCGCATGCTTAACCCTAATAACTTTTATTGGCTATAGTTTTACACGTTTCATTTATATATAACTGTTGTTATGCTAGTGATCTATCTATAATAATTATACTAACTTAAAGGACCTTTGTACCGATTGAAAAGATTTGAAAGTAACATCGCAGAAGTTTTATTTATTAAACAACGGTGCTTATATTAAAATACTTAAGTAGATAATATGTAACACTTGATCTAAAATAACGAGATACTACGGAAATAATTGTTGTTATACAGAAAAGGTATCCTGTGATGTGTGATGAAGTGATGATATGCTATGATAAGCTATTTTTGTATAAGGAAGGACTAGCTGTGCGCGTATATCACACGTCTGAGCCGCGCGATCGCTCATAGAAGCATTTCCTGTTGTTTTTTCTCGCTTCTCGTCTAATCTCTAGGGTTTATAGACTAGGAGATCGTGACAGAAAATGTTCTACCATTTTCTCCTGCATGCCTTTTTAAGAATTGATAACTAACCCTAAAATATGAAAGATAGAGGGGTTACGAGCCCTTGCGCGCTTGCACGTCATAAAGAAAATGGTTTCTCTTTGTGTAAATAATTTTAGTATTTTTCCGTGACATTATATTGCATGCCTTTGTAATATAACTTAGTTGGAACAAATTTAAGCTATAATAATTGATGGCATGCAATTCGCAACGGCCGACGGGGCTCAAAGGGTTACGTAGAAATGAAAAAAAAAATAGAACATTTCCGTGTTTACAAATTGCATGCCATTGTAAAAAATTAGTTTTTTATCTCAAAAATACTCTACGAAAATTGGCATGCACCCCTCGTATGACCAAGGGTGGAAAATATTAGGAAAATGTTGTGAAAATTCAATACAACTTTTCCGTGATTTCAAACTACTTCTAATAAAGATAAATATTAATTTTATGACAAACTAATTCTGAAATACAAATAGCATGCATGTTGCACGTGATCATTATATTATAAATAATAACAAATTTTCATATTTTAGGGTTAGTTATCAATTCTTAAAAAGGCATGCAGGAGAAAATGGGAGAATATTTTCTGTCACCATTTCCTAGTCTATTATGCATCGTTCGCGCGCCGAATCAAGTGTCGAATTATTTTTAACCGAAGAAAAAACGGAGGTTCTCAAGTCGACGTGTATATTTTTTTTATGTTAGACCACGCATAACTTTTTACATAGTGGACCGATTTTGATATTTTTTTTTATTATATAGGGTATACCCCGAAATTGGTCCCATATAAATTTGAAAACAAAACGTCTACCCTAAGGGTGGTAAAATAGGGGTGATTAATTGTTTACTCACATATTCTAATGCTGAGTTGTGTATTACTACATTACATAATAATTACATTACATTACATTACAAAAAACCTCACGATGAATGAGCTTTAGACCTGTCAGCCCTTCGTACTTTGAAAAGTTGCTACCACTTCACACAACCATAGCTATCTTTTAGTCTGCTTCTTATGCTTACAGTCTTTCCTCGCGATGATCTAAACTCTCCTGTTAACGTGTTAATCTAATTCTCTTTCTATTTGCTTCCCACCTTTTTTTTCTCATTATTACATTCTTCTAAATATCTCTTTCTCATTCGAGCAGCATTTTTGGAGGCCTACCCATGGTGGTATATAAAGCCTGTTTTTTTTAAACTATTTATATTCTACAACAAATAATAGTAAAAGTAGGATTATATAACAGTTAATAGCTATAGTAAGGTAGGTAACTAATTTGAAAGTATTCAAAAATTAAGCATGTAGTAATTAGTAGATTATAGCCAATAAAAATTTTAAAATAAAAACTTTTTAACCAAAAAATTAAACCGCCGAAAAAACTAAATAGCAAAAAATAATAAACCTTTTTATTTAACCTTAATAACTAAGTTCTTAAACTAATTTAAGTATACCTAAGTATATATTATTGTAATTATTTTGAGTTTTTAATTAACCTTAATAACTAAGTTCTAAAACTAATGAAAGTATACCTAAGTAATTTCGAGTCGGCGCTAAACAATCAATGAACAAAGACCAGTAAATTACCTTAAATTTAAAGAAATAACCAAATCAAATTAACAATGCCGCGCATCACGCTTTACATAATTAATTAATTAGCTTGTTTAGCGCCTACTCAAAATTACTTAGGTATACTTACATTAGTTTTAGAACTTAGTTATTAAGGTTAATTAAAAACTCAAAATAATTACAATAATATATACTTAGGTATACTTAAATTAGTTTAAGAACTTAGTTATTAAGGTTAAATAAAAAGGTTTATTATTTTTTTCTTTTTAGTTTTTTCGGCGGTTTAATTTTTTGGTTAAAAAGTTTTTATATTTTTTATAATCTCTTAAGCTATGCGTCCAAATAACATACTATAAGGAGCAGAGTTTATCTTCATAAAATTTCCTTGATGATGAAGTAACTTTCGTTCGTAAGGATTAACGCTCATAAACCACTTAATTGTCAATATTTTTAGCAGCAGACTTTTTTGATGGAGTAAAGATTTATATTTTTGTATAGTGTCGTATGTATGGCGTAATGATTAGTGATATGTATTTACATACAAACGCTCTCGAGTGGTATTTAGGATCGCTAACCGATAACCATTACGCCAGCACACGCAAATAAATAATTTCAGGAGCGCTTTTTCTTCTACTTGCTTAACAAAAATCAATATTTAAGGTTAGCTGGGGGGTGTAGCCTAATGCTAGATAGCCTGTAATATTCCTCGTGAATCTGACTCATTGACTCATCAGCAGTGGCGGCCTTAGGGGGTGGCGAACAGGGCAATCGCCCGGGGCCTCGCTCTTGCAGGGGCCTCGCGCAACAACCCAAGCAAATTTAAAAAAATATAAATTTGTTAACTATATTTTTTTATTAAAAACTTTTGATTTTGAACCATAATTACTCATTGAGGTTATAACATAACGATAAATTAAAATAAAGTTTGTTAACTAATTAATTAATTCAAAACATAATTGAAAAATTAATTATGTAGAAATTGAATAATCGCACAGCACTCGGGTCAGCTCGGGAGTCGGGACATAATGTTCTGTTCCTCTTTCGCTCGGGGAATCCCCGTGTTTCATTTCGTTCGTCAACTCCTATCAACTTGGAATTAGTTTGCTTGCAAAAAAAATATTACTCGATTATTCTTGATTGTACTCGCGACGTTTCTCGTGTTGAACAACTTTCAATTATTATAAGATTTTTTATTACAAATACAGCTGAAATTGAGGAACATTTTATTGGTTTCTTAGCTGTCGAAAAAACCACAGCTGAAAGTTTAACTAATTACATAATCACAGAATTAGAACAGTTAGGTATATCATTGCTAAACTGCAGAGGCCAAGGATATGATAATGGTGCCAATATGCGTGGTGAAAAAAATGGTGTACAAAAACGTATTCTTGAAATTATTCCACTTGCTTATTTATTACCTTGCGGAAGTCATAGCTGGAATCTCATCCTAGGAGATGCAGCATCGTCTTGTGTCCAAGCGAAATCTTTTTTTGGTTTGCTACAAAGGTTGTACACTCTGTTTGCCGGCTCAAGTCAGAGATGGGCTATTTTAAATGCTCATGTAAAATCGTTATCGCTAAAACCACTTTCTGAAACTAGATGGGAGTGCAGGGTAGCATCGGTGAAGGCCGTTAAATACCAACTAAGCGATATATGTGATGCTTTAAAGGATTTAGCAGAAAATACAACAGGTTGTCAGTTGATCAGTGAATGCCATTCTATAGAAAAGGAAATTACTACCTACGAATTTGTAGTTTCACTAGTCATATGGTATGATATTCTAACAAAGATAAATGTTATAAGTAAAATGTGGCAAAACGAACACATGCACTTAGATGTGGCTATACAACAATTAGACGCATTCACAAATTGGCTCGATAATTATCGTGAAAATGGTTTTCAGTCGTCCCTTGTAACAGCGAGAGAAATAGCAGAGGAAAATGATATTGACAGACAGTTCAAAGCAGTCAGAAGAAGACGTAAAAAAGGCATTTTGATTATGAAGGGGAAGATGAAACTCATGAATTGAATGCGGAAGAAAATTTCAAAATAAACTATTTTTATTTCATTGTCGACAATGTGCGCGCAAGCTGCCATCCTAGGTTTGAGGCTCTTAAACATCATGAAAGCATATTTGGTTTCATGTATAATATAAAAAGATTGAAGGAAATTAGTGATAATGAAATTTTGAAGCAATGCAGCAACTTGCAAATATCTATGACAGTAGGAGACTCATGCGATATTGATGGACATGAATTGTACGAAGAACTCAATATGTTCATCCATGTGTATGACGGAAACGACGATATTATCTCGGTGCTGAAATACATAATAGAAAAAAAAATTAATTGAAGTTTACCCCACTATCGAAATAGTCCTGAGAATTATTGCTACCACACCCGTTACAGTTGCGTCTGCTGAAAGAAGTTTCTCGAGACTTAAAATTATTAAAACATATTTGAGGAATTCGATGACACAAGATCGGCTTTCAGCCCTTGCTATTCTTTCAATCGAGTAGCTCATTCGTTAGATTATTGTGCTTTAATTAAAGATTTTAGTCTTAGGAAAAGTCGCACACATCAATTTTAAAATTTATCATCTCTGTATTTGTTAATTTTGTAAATTTTTCAATGTAAAATATTTTAATACTCAAATTTTATTTATTTATATAACCTTAGTATTTCTCCTCAAACCTGACATATACCTAAACCAAACAACCAGACCTACTTTCGCATCCCATACTCACGAAGGACAAAGGGCCTCGCAAAGACCTGCCGCCCGGAGCCTCGCAATGGGTAAGGCCGCCTCTGCTCATCAGACTGGTTGATCAACAGATTAACGTGTTTAAAACAACAAAAAAAATCTTCCGCTTTATTACATTAGTAAAGTATATAGATGAGAAAACCACTACGCAGTCCACTTGATGGTAATTGCTAATTGGATACTGTGGTCCATGGACACCTGCATCATTGCAATTCGGATGTCTTGTCAAGCCCTGACCTGCCCTTTAAGTCACATTGTGCCTGGTTCCATTCAAAAGGATTTTCCGAACCTTTTCTACCTAGGGTTCCGTCTAGGTAGTTACCACCCTTTTACCTATTCCTGCCGCCAGATAGCAGCGCCTGCACGGCTGTGTTCTGGTCTGATATGGAATAGAGCGTTAGATAGTTACAGGCTGTGAGGCATTCTATCTCAGTCCTCCACGCATCTGAAGCCTTATGTGTCTGAAGCTGGGCTGCATCTGCAGGTGTGCACGCACTGCAATAGCCACGAGTCACCAGGTGGATTTAAGTTCGTTAGACGCTACGTAAAAAGTAAGTAAAATACACTTGCATTAAAGTTATAAAAGTCTCTTAATAAATATTTTTTATTTTATTTAGATATTCAACTCTTAAGAACAAAGTCAATGGTGCCCTGACTGCGTTAGTCAAAAGGCAAGGCGTAGTGAAGAGTGCACGCCTTGCAATACATAACGCAGTGTTGGTACCGACTTTGTTATATGGCAGCGAAACCTGGGTATGCCAGAAGAAGCATAAAAGCAAGTTGAATGCAGTGGAGATGCGATCTCTTCGTAAAATGTGCGGCGTTACCATGGCCGACCGAAAGCGAAACGAAGAGATTCGCAATATGGCAGGTTTGAAAGATGGCCTTATCACAAAAATTGATAAGGGCGTGCTTCGATGGTTTGGGCACGTTGAGCGAATGAGTGAAGACCGAATGGTGAACAAAATATATAGCGCGAAAGTTAATATTAAAAGGTGTCGAGGTAGACCGTGACTAACTTTCGAAGACCATGTGAGCAAACTGCTCGAAGAGGGGAGGGTCAAGAGTACTCAGATACCTAGACGTGCATGTATGAAGAAGATAATGAATCTGAAAGAAGCGAAAGAGGTATGTAAGGATCGTGACACTTGGCGATCTGTTCTCTCTGGGTACTCCGTCAGGGATTGTGCGTGAAGATAAGTTTAACTCTTAAGAAGTTCGCTTCGTCTCTTCGTATAAATATATTCCGCCCTCTTTATATAATATCGTTTACTCACAATTATATTATCAATAATATATAACTACGTTACTAGGCTCAGTTCTGAGATCTTTCATAGGATCGTGAGTTTATCAGAGATATTTCATCAGTGCAACTATCATACAGATGGCGCCCCCTCACAGAACTCCCATATGATCCTCATCAACTTTGCTACAAAATTAAGCACCAACGTATCATAGCAGCACTCTACTAAGACATCACAGTAACTGTGGGTATCCATTTATCATAGGCCTATTAAAACCCGTTTCACTGTTCCTATGTGTATTATATCGAAAAATTATTAAATAAAAGATTACCAGACTAGGTACTTAGATAAAACAATTATATTTAAAAAAAATCAATTCGGGTTTAGACCAAACAAAGATTCTATTCTGAAACTTACATAGAATGTTACTCAATATGTAGATGGAGGTAATAAGTATTATTAGGTATATACTTGAATAAGTTTTTTTTTTATTTATTTGGATTGCCAACATAAGAAACAGCAATAAATGTTTGGTTACATAACAGTAATACAAATTTTACATGATCAACTGCTCTTATAATTATAGGCAATCACAGCATGCGTTGTGTTACAAAAAGTTAAACAAATTTAATAAAATTATGTTAATTAAAAACAAACAGAAAAGAAATAAAAGCTGATTTGTACAACTGCAGTTTAACGTGCGTCAACATGCTTATGTTTGGTCATGAATTGAGTGAGGGTATCATAGTAAATGTCAAGGTCGGGTATGTTTTTGGTGAGTTTGTTGTACAGACGAGATATACGGATCACTGGGGAGTCACGACCCAAGTTTGTCCTACAAAATTTGTTCTTAAAAATACTGCACGGATATCTTGGTATTCTGGATGGTACGTTAAATTGGAATTTGGACAATAAAGGGGCACAGTCTATGTGATTATTTACAATTTTATGTAGGAGTGACATGTCTAAGTGATTTCGGCGTAAGGCAAGGGGCTCTAGTTGAAAATGCTTAATTTTTTCACTATAGGTTTTGATATTTCTTGGAATACCAAAACGGTAGGTTAAGCTACGAATTACTTTCTTCTAAGCTTTTTCGATCCTGTCTATGTGAGTTTTATAAGTAGGGCACCAAGTTATTGATACCTTAACAACTTTATCTTAACAGTGGTAGAGCCACGCGGCAGCATTTGCTGTCGCACGGATGGGCCGGCTCTAACCGGGGTGGTACCACGACCTCACAGAAAACCAGCGTGAAGTAGAGGTTTACCTCTGCGTTTCGCTTGGTGAGTGCAGGTGGCCGGAGGCCCTTTTTACTGGAAATGAGGCATTCCATCTTAGTCACGGGTGACAACGCATCTACATTTTGATTTGTAATAGAGGATAGATGTAGATGTCTATGGGCCGCAGCAACCACTTACCATCAGGTGGACTGTGTGCTCGTTTGTCACCCTTATTCTATATTAAAAAAAATACCGTCTCGATTTCAATTTTGCTGAATCGATTACAAAATATCGGTATTCCGAGGTGTAGTTCTGTCATTTAATTTTTTAAATCGACCAAAAGCCCATCAGTTTCGCTTTCTGTAAGAGAAAAGGCAACTGTTCACAGAGGTAGTATAGTATAGAGGAACTGCAAGCGCTAGTCTTAAAACATTGGCCGAAGATCAAGCGTCGGAAATCGATCTGGCAGTAACTTCTCATAGGTGGTTAAACTCTATGATTAGAAAATTGTTACATTCCTGGGAGCCATACTTGCATACAAGTCTCTCAAAAACTTATCTGCTCACCAATTTAGAGACAAATGGTCTGGGTCGTTATCAAAGTGCCATGCCACAGCTAAATTAGTCGCAGTGCGTTTTGAGTAGCCTAGCATCAGAAAGGACTGCAGATGGATAGCTAGGATACGACTGTCCAACCAACAGACATTGTCACAGACAGCGATGAACAATTCAAATCCGCTCTGTTTAAATACCTGTCGAGAATGAATGAATCCATCATAAGAGCATAGCCATAACTACTACTGTGTATGCAATGCTTTAATGGAGCGTTTCCAAAGCAGCGATCATGTGCCATGTAAACGCTCCGTTACATTCTATCAAAAGTGCACTGCTGAACGCCTCTCCTATAGATTGTCTCATATTACCTGAATATATCTGGATATTTGCGATTACGATAGTTGCCACATCTTGGATTACAAAAATACACTCTAAGACATGCAATGGACAAGCACAAATTCTCCAAGTTTGCAATTGTCCAAAACATTCATTGATGCGTTACAGGCTATCGAAAGTCTACTGCTGAAAATAGGTCTCCTACATAGATTGCCTCATATGAGGGATACTTGGTAGGTGGGTTGGCAACCGCAGTTTATTATTTATAGTTGTTATTAGGAAAACGCTGCTGCACATCTCCTGGTGTCTTCCCCTCTATCGCTTACGACACCCGCAACGAAACGATATATGGTAATGGATATTCTGACATCGCTACTTTAAGGCAAAACTTCTCCATAACTTAAAATCGTCGGATACTACAAAATTTATTATCGTCGATAATCGGCTTCATTCCACATATTAAATAAATATCAAACAGGATAAGGCAACTCATATATTTTTAGTCATTAATAAACAAACTTTCATTGCGCTTTGAATCTGTAAAATAATTATTGATATATAAAATACAAGTTTTTTAAACGCAATATACTTAAAATGAGCGCATTCACGACTTTTTCTGCAATCGAGGCACAATATGGCGTTACAACTGTATGTTTGCAGTCGGGATTTCCTGGGCTTTGTTCATAAAAGTGGTACGTATGTATGTGCGTTTTGTTTCATTCATTACACCAGTGAACAAGTGCTAAAATAAAAAAAAATTGTACAACCGACTTCAATATAAATGAAAAGAGGACATAATCAATGGAGTCGAAGTAAATTAAATACGTATTATTAACAATAACACAAACTCTTCACCAAAAAAAAAACTTTACTGGTCAGACCACATGAGAAGCTTTCAAATAAAAAAAGAATCCTCAAATTCAATTCACCTAGAAAAAAGTTTTGAGGTAACACACATGAAAAAAAAATATACAGTCGAATTGAGTACCTTCTCCTTTTTAGAAGTCGGTTAAAACTGTTTCGTTTTACCTTAGTCTATTGCCGTATACGGCAATGAGAAGCCTGCCGTGCGGAGGGGTACACTGAAATGATCGGGAATAGAATATTTCGGATTGAGTTACAATAAACCCATTTTTTAGAATTTGAATACTGGCCTCTTAGAATCTTAATGACATTCAAACAATTTAAAGAAAATGTTTAAAAACAAAAACTATGTTGCTTTAAAGTTGACACGTCGTTAACAGAAATGAAGCTCACGCGTGAACATTTCCCTGCCATCATTTATCACAATTTTTGTCGCGGCTTATCTCATGATAAATGTCTCAGCGAACTTGTTTCGATTTATGATGTTGAAGCACCGAGTCAAACGACAATATACCGTTGGTATGCCGAGTTCCGACGCGGTCGTGTGTCGCTCAGCGCTGTTTCTTCTGCGGGTCGACCAAGAACAGCGGTCACGCCTGAAAACATCGCAGCTGTGCGAACTATTATATTAGATGACCATCATGTGACATACGAGCAGATTCGGGCTGTTATCAGTATCGGAATGACTGCAATTCAGTCGATATTATATAATGAGCTGTGTGTAAGAAAGCTAGTTTCCCGCTGGGTTCCCCACAATTTTTCCGAAGATCAAAAGGCGGCTCATGTAGATTGGTGCCGGAATACTCTGCAACGCTTCAACGGAGGGAAGTCAAATGCCGTTTATAATATCGTCTCAGGTGACGAATCATGGATTTATTCATATGAACCTGAAAGAAAACATCAGTCAGCAGTTTGGGTCTTCGGTCAAACCAACGAAAGTAGTTCGCTCTCGCAGCGTGTCAAAGAAAATGGTAGCTACGTTTGTCTCGAAAAAGGGGCATGTTGCTACAATTCCTTTACAGGAACGCAGAACGGTTACCGCTGAGTGGTATATCACGGTTTGTTTGTCAAAAATGATAGCCGAACCCCGAAAAAATAACCCAAAACGTCGCATCATCTTACTTCACGATAATGTGAGCTCCCATACGGCGCGGAAGACAAATGATTTTTTGAAGCAGGAAAACGTTGAGCTGATGAGCCATCCTCCGTACAGTCCTGACCTGAGCCCAAACGATTTCTTTACATTCCCTAGAATGAAAGATTTATTACGCGGTCAACGGCTTGAAGACCCCGAAGCAGCTGTGGAAGCGTACAAATCAGCCATTTTGTCAACATAAACTTCAGACTGGAATTACTGTTTTAACGATTGGTTTGCACGAATGGAAAAGTGCATTAAGTTGAACGGAGAATACTTCGATAAACAATAAAATACAA
>JAVANC010000019.1:3558652-3611152 GCA_033319125.1 Parnassius glacialis
ATATTTCTCATGTTGAACACAGTCGAAAGCCTTGAAGAGATCACGAAATATACCCAAAGTATCTTCTGAACTTTCCAATGCACAGAAAATTTGTTTGATTAGCTCAACACCAATTTCATATGTCGAGCGTCCCCTTTTATATCCAAACTGGTTGTTATGGATTAATTTATTTACATTAAAAAACTTAACATTTGATCTAGAATAATTTTTTCAAAAATTTTACTAAGCGTTGGCAGTACAAAAATAAGTCTAAAATTAGTAGGGTCCAATCTACTGCCAGATTAAAATAAAGGTATAACAGGAAACACATCATATTCGATACTAGCATTGAAAATAATAGCAAATTTATACGTGGTAGAGCCATGCTGCAGCTATATTAGTAGTATTGTTGTAGCACGAATGGGTCGGCTCGACCGGGGAAGGATCACGCTCTCACAGAATACCGGCGTAAAATGGCAGCTTAACACTGCTGTGTTTCGTATGGTGAGTGTAGAGAACCGGAGACTCTTTTTACTGGAAAAGAGGCATTCCATCTTAGTCCTCACTGGTGAAAACGCATCTGCATTTTGATTCGCAAACGAGGATAAATGTAGATGTCTATGGGCCACAGCAACCACTTACCATCAGGTGGACTGTGTGCTCGTTTGTCACCCTATTCTATAAAAAAAAACTATTTTCTGACTTTAAACTTATTGAAAATTATTTTCGGTTATCTACAAAAGCGTGATTTTTTTAGTTTTTAAACTTTTTAATTTCCTTTTTTTAGTGCGTCTAATTACAAAAGCGTGTTTTTTTTTGGAAAGGAGTTCTTTTACGCGGCTTACAGTAGATTTAAATGGCAAAAACCGTATTTGTTTTATGAATTATTTGCAAATCCCGAGGATCCTGAAAAGGATAATTGGACAAACGATTTAAATTATTGCATTGTCATCGGTCCTTGATAAGTTTGCTTGATAAGTTTCAAATCAATCCGACGTTTTGAAGGGAATGAAAAATCACGTAAAAAATTTCGTTACATAGATAGGTACATATCAAGCTAATAAAAGTGTGTTCAAAACAAAGCTTCGGTTTTAACAAAAACAAGTAATACAAAGTTTATACTTCTATGATTTTTTATAAAAATTCAATTGCCGGTGGTAAATATGGTAAGTAAATAATTATTTTATGCAATGGCGCATGCATGTATAAACTCATCGATTTACGGCATTAACGTGTTTACGTGTTGCTGACACTATAAAAATGTCAAAACTAGTGTCCAGAAACATCAAGAAATCAACGTAAAATTTAAGTTTCCATGAATTCAATAAATGAAAGTTATTTATTTTATATTGTAAATATTACGATTATTCTAAGTAATTAATAACATTTACACAAAATATAACAAATTTTTAGCAATAAATCCCGTCATTGTTACTAATAGACAGACACTGAAACTTTTTATAAAGGACATAAGTTAGCTTAAAAAAAAAAAAGAAAATATATGAGCTAACTTTCATTGTTTTATTAGAGTTTATTAATTACGTTAAAATATATCGAAATTGAATTACCTTATGATTCACTTTTTATGGTGTTTTTATTTCACATGCAGAGATTGCCATTCAAAGAATGAACGAGGAAAGAGTGACAAAGCAAATTTATGTTGCAGAAGTGAACGGTAGAGTAGGCAGGGATACCGTAGACGAAGGTTTATCGACCAAATTGGCGATATATTGAAAATGGGCCAGATTAGGAATACCCTTAACCGCCGAGCGTGTATGCGTAGATATATGGATGTAAAAGCAGCGAGAGAGGTGTGTCAGGATAGTGCCAAGTGGAAGTCCGTAGTCTCTGCCTACCCCTCTGAATGACAGGCGTGAGGGTTTATGTTTATGTATGTATGCAGACATTTTTCGTTCTTAATGAATGGATAACTTTTTTTTTATAGGATAAGGGTGACAAACGAGCACACAGTCCACGTGATGGTAAGTGGTTGCTGCGGCCCATAGACATCTACATCTATCCTCGTTTGCGAACCAAAATGCAGATGCGTTGTCACCCGGGAGGACTAAGTTGGAATGCCTCATTTCCAGTAAAAAGGGCCTCCGGCCACCTGCACTCACCAAGCGAAACGCAGAGGTAAACCTCTACTTCACGCTGGTATTCTGTGAGGTCGTGGTACCACCCCGGTTCGAGCCGGCCCATCCATGCGACAGCAAAAGCTACCGCGTGGCTCTACCACTGTTAAAAACTTTTTATAATCTCTCTATTTCACGCTCTTAGATATCCGAATAGATAGACGCTTCAAAAATTTTGCCAACAAAATGATTACTGACAGACGGCGGCACTGAAAATTTCGGGAATCAAGGAAGTGACACAACATTACTATTTAAAAATGTATTTATTGCTTTTAGAAGTATTCTCCGCGAAATTTGACACATTTTTCCATACGGTGGAACCAATCATTGATGCAACCATTCCATTCGGAAGTTGGGGTCTCCAAAATGGCCGTTTTGTAGGCGTCCACAGCTTCTTCAGGTGATGAAAATCTCTGTCCACGCAATTTATTCTTTATTTTAGGGAAAGTATAGAAATCATTAGGGCTTAGGTCGGGGCTGTACGGCGGATAGTCTAATAATTCTATGTTTTCTTGCTCAAAAAACTCTTTTGTTCTGTGTGCGGTGTGAGAACTAGCATTGTCGTGATGGAGGATGATGCGGCGGTTGCAGTTCTCTTTTCGGAGTTCAGAAACGACCTGTGGCAAACAAATGCTAGCATACCATTCTGCATTAACCGTTCTTTGTCCCTCAAGAGGAATAGTCGTAACATGGCCGATTTCGGAGACAAACGTGGCCACCATTTTTTTGCAACACTCCGTGAACGAACAATTTTTGTTGGCTTAAAGCCATTTTAAACTCATTTTCGAACATCCAAACTCGTGATTGGTTTTTTGTTTCTGGTTCGTACGTGTATATCCAGGATTCGTCACCTAATAAAATGTTGTATACAGCATTTGAAAATCCTGCGTGGAATCTTTCGAGAGTTCTGACGCACCAAGTAACGCGAGCCGCTTTTTGCTCTTCACAGAGCGAATGCGGTATCCATCGGGAAAACAACTTTTTTACACCTAATTGTTTATGCAAGATTATTTGTATTTAACTCATGCCAATGTCTAAAATTGCCTGAATTTCGCGGTATATCACATGTCGATCTTCCTCAATCAGCTTACGCACAGCATCAACGTTTTTATGGGTGACTGCAGTTTTTGGACGACCTTGACGGCAATCATCACTGAGCTTGACACGTCCACGTTGAAATTCAGCAAACCAGCGATAAATTGTGGTTTTGAATAGGGCTTCATCACCAAATGCAGAAATCATCCGGTGAACACACTTTTTTGTGTTAAACCACATCGAAAGTCATAATAAATCATCGCTCTTGAATTTTCTCGAGTCAATTCCATTTTCTCAACGACTAAACAAGTTTGACAAAACCTTGTGACAAGACCGAGAATCTTTTTTTAAATAAATAAATGGTATTCGATTTTTAAAACCAAGGAGTTTTCAATTAAAAATATTTTAATATGACAGGAACAGTGGAAATATTCCATTCTCGATACTTTTAGTGCAGCCTATGTAATTAAATAAGATGTGATTTTGTGTGATTTCTGTTGTTCCTTTTTCGGAGTTCATATCGAAATGTTTTATTTCTCAGACTTGAAGATTTATTTACGATGTTTTCCTGCACCATCGAGCACATGGTATATCAGCATTTTTTTTAGAAGAGAATAGAATATTTTTATGCAATATAGATCACATGTGTAATTCTTATTGTAAGTCATTTTTTACTTTACCACTGGTTCGAAAAAAACCTCTGTCCTGGGAAGAACCAGCAAGAAACCCAGCAGGACGTTTTTTAAAGCATATTTTACAGTAATGGTTGGTACAAAATTTATTTTAGAAACAGCTTGGAAGCCACCACCTCATTCCCAGGGGTTATTATCAACCATGTATGAATTTATATTATATAGGTAATAACCATTTTTATACAGTTTCAACTTTGTAAAACATTTAAACTTGGTAACAGAGAGAGCCTGTACACTTTCCGGGATTTTGTTTTAATAGCGTATACATTGCCCCAAGAATGAATTACTGACTCTGTGGAGTTGAGAAACTGGTATCACTACCATGTCTTTGTTCCTAGTGTTTACAGAATGTATATCACTTTTTTTACTAAAACTACCTTTGTTTTTGTGAACATATATTAAATTTTCGTAAATATACTGAGAGGCCAACGTTAATATATTTATTTCTTTAAATTTATCTCTAAGAGACTCTCTCGGTTTTAGGTTGTAAATAGCTCTAATGGCCCTCTTCTGTAAAACAAAAATAGTTTCTGAATCAGCCGCATTTCCCCATAGCAAAAGCCCATAAGACGTTATGCTATGGAAATAACTGAAATAAACTAATCTAGCTGTCTCGACACTAGTGAGACCTCTAATCTTTTTTACAGCATAGGCTGCAAAACTTAGTCTGCTTGCTAGTTTGGACATATGGGAGCCGTACTGAAGCTTTGCGTCGAGAGTGATGCCAAGAAAAACAGTGATTTAAAATTGCAACTAACATTTATTGGTAAGGGGATCAAACCCGGATTGCTCTTGTACTGTGAAATTTACGGCAAACGCTTATTTGGTGCGTGTCTTCAAAAAAAATATTATATCTACTAAATCATTATCAAATAAATCGAAGTCGTTATAAATTTTGAAAACTTTTTCGATAATATTACTATATACTACGCTAAATAATAAAATACGCTAAATAATAAATAATGCTTTTGGGCAATTTTCAACAGTAGTAGAGCCACGCGGCAGATTTTGCTGTCGCACGGATGGGCCGGCTCGAACCAGGATGGTACCACGACCTCACAGAAAACCTGCGTGAAGTAGAGGCTTACCTCTGCGTTTCGCTTGGTGAGTGCAGGTGACCGGAGGCCCTTTTTACTGTAAATGAGGCATTCCATCTTATTCCTCACGGGTAACAGCGCATCTACACTTTGATTAGTAATAGAGGATAGATGTAGATGTCTATGGGCCGCAGCAACCACTTACCATCACGTGGACTGTGTGCTCGTTTGTCACCCTTATCCTATAAAAAAAATCTTATAAAAAACACCCACCAGCGGATCGGAGGGGAGTAGCCATAGCGTTTTTTCCTGATACAGAACTGTCTGTCATTTTTTGCGGGGGGAAATTTGTGCACTCAAAACAATCGTTTTACTAAAAGAAACTCAAACTGAACAATTAAAACAATATACTAACAAATTCACATACACACAGATATATTATAACAATATCGCTCGGTGAAACTACAACTCGGATACAGACTCGACTCAGTCGCTCGACCATACCACATAATGTACAAGGGTGGGCATCTTGTGTTAGTAAACAAATCCGAAACAACACGACCGTTATTATTGTATTTTTTTAAGTTCAAAAGAAGTAAATAGCAATAATAAGATTAAAAATTAATTTATGACAGGTAACGCCATCTTTTTATAAATTTGACATGGCAATTCTCATTTTGCAGTGAAAAAACTAAATTATTCGGAATTTTAATAGGACGTCGATTCGGTTAGGCAACTACTAGTGTAGTGAGCAGTGCGGCTGCAACTAATTTTATTGTATGCATAAGACTGCGTGGACTTTTACTTTGACAGAGTGGAACACCTGCGTATGGCTAATTCTCTCCGGTCCACCGGTGGCCCGTGTTGCTGTATGTAAGAGCTTGATAGCTGTTTTACTTCGTAGCAATTTCTAAAGAGTATATAAGTACTACATTTTAGCTATTTTAAGTATTATTTTAGTTTTAAACAATGTTACAATAAAATATTTCAACAACAAGAATGATAAAAACAACCTTAACAATTGTGATTCCAACAACATTTAACACAGCTTACATACAGAAATATATAATTATAAACGCGTGAAAAGTTGATAGGTTTTTTTATAGGATATGGTGCCGAACAAGCACACACTCCATCTGATGGTAAGTGTTTAGACATCTACATCTATCCTCGATCACGAATCAAAATGCAGATGCGTTGTCACCTGTGAGGACGGAGATGGAATACCTCGCTTCCAGTAAAAAGAGTCTCCGGTATTCGAAACACAACAACGGTCCTTCCTCGGTCGAGCCGACCCATTAGTGCTACAACTATACTACAACTAACATAGCTGCAGCATAGTTCTACCACGTAAAAATAACAATATATTACATTAACAAATTAAAAATTTGCTTTTTAATATACTAGAACGTTGTGCCGCTATATCTATGGAGTTAAAGTTGATGTTGTAGGATAGGAAAAATCGATACATAAATATTGTTTTAAGAAACTATTCAAATCGTAAATTTATAAATACAAAAGATTTCTAAGTAAGCAAAAAAGATTAAAATTTTAATTTACTCTTAAATTTTCATTAACATTTTTAAGTCATACTATTAATCTTTATTGACACCATAGATTAATGGTACGATGGTTGTTTTAAAACAAGAATAAAGGTAAAAATTAAAAACCACCTACGACAAAAAATGCGGTTTAATTTTGTTACTTTAACATCCTTTAATAGGATTCCAATTAAGAATAGCATTGATTTGGCGCCATATTGTGAAATTAAAGCTGTCAAGATGACGTTCCTATTCTTACGAGTATTTTAATCGCATTGTACCTACATAGTTCTCTTATTTGGGAAAATTCAAGAAAAATATGACTTTAAAACCTCTTTTAATATAATTGTCTAGATAAATACATAATGATAGGTAACGTATATTTAGAATGTACTCTACTTTTATGGGATAGGGTGACAAACGAGCACACAGTCCAACTGATGGTAAGTGGTTGCTGTGGCCCATAGACATCTACATCTATCCTCGTTTGCGAATCAAAATGCAGATGCATTGTCACCCGTGAGGACCAAGATGGAATGCCTCTTTTCCAGTAAAAAGGGTCTACGGATCTCTACACTCACCATACGAAATACAGCAGTGGTAAAATTTTATTTTACGCTGGTATTCTGTGAGAGCGTGGTCGAGTCGACACATTCGTGCTACAACTATACTACTAAGATAGCTGTAGGATGGCTCTACCACGTGCAAGCATTCGTGTTAGATATCAAATTTATATAAGAGTTTTGAGTTCACAAGATGCCTCAGGTATTTGTTGTGATCTTTCCAAGGCTTTTGATTGTGTTCATCATTAGATATTGATCAGGAAGGTACAACATTACGGTTTCAAAAATATCGCGCTTAGACTTATTATTTCATATTTTAATAACAGAACTCAAAAAGTCTTATCAATGGTAAAGGTTCCTCCGGATCAGTAGTATCAATTGGCGTTCCTCAGGGCTCGATTCTTGGCCCATTCCTTTTTTATTCTATATTAATGAT
This sequence comes from Parnassius glacialis, assembly GCA_033319125.1. Lineage (NCBI taxonomy): Eukaryota > Metazoa > Arthropoda > Insecta > Lepidoptera > Papilionidae > Parnassius > Parnassius glacialis. The sequence continues at coordinate 3,566,071 of JAVANC010000019.1, forward strand.
TTACCTTATCTTGTAAGGGACAATCACGATATAGTATAATATGCTGATGATACCTCTTTAATTTTCAAACTCAAACGACAGCTAATTAATTTTGACAATGTAAATATTGCTCTATCGAAATTATTACATTGGTTTAACACCAACAGTTTGCTCTAAAACGACAATAAAACAAAATATATTAAATTTACAACACCTAATATTAAACATTCAAATACCAATGTGCTCTTATATGGGGAGGAGTTGAGTCTTGTGGATACCACTGTTTTTCTTGGTATTACGTTTGACGCGAAGATTCAATGGGGCCCCCATATATCTAAATTAGCAAGCAGACTTAGTTCTGCAGCATATGCTGTAAGAAAGATTAAAAGTTTCACCAATGTTATGCGTCGGTAGTCTAATGGCAAGGCGTGGACCGCGAACGCGAAAGGTCGTTGGTTCGAATCCGCCTATCGACTACTGTCGTGAACCACTTCTAAAAAAATCATTTTAAGCTTACCAGAAGTGGTTAAAGGAAATATTAGTAAGGTTTAATAGCATTACTAGTATTTTTTTTAAAAAATGTTGAGACAGCTAGATTAGTCTATTTTAGTTACTTTCATAGCGTGATGTCTTATGGAATTTTGCTATGGGATAATGCGACTGACATCGAAGCTATATTTGTTTTGCAAAAGAGAACCGTACGGGCGATTTATAATTTAAATTGTAATGAATGCCTTAGAGAAAATTTTAAAGAAATAAACATATTACCTTTGGCATTGCAATATTTTTATGAAAATGTAATGTATGTACATAAAACATAAATAGCTTTGACAAGAATAAAGATGTTCATACAATACATAAGCACTAAGAACAAACATAAGCTTATAATACCAGTTACTAGACTCCACAGAATTAGTAGTTCATTTATGGGGCAATGTATACGTTTTTACAACAAAATCCCAGAACATGTTCAAAGTTTGTGAATAAACTAGTTTAAAAGTTTTTATTAAAGAAAAACTGTACAAAAAGGGTTTTTATAATATCAAGGAATACATGAATGAAAATAACCCATGGGGATAAGGTGATCACCACCATGATGGTTCTATGAAAAATTTATAAACAAAATTAGTGTTAAGTGAAATTATGTTTAAAAAAAGTCCCGCTGGGTTTCTTGCTGGTTCTTGCCAAGACATAGGTATTTTCCTAAGCAGTGGTAAATAAAATAAAACCATCCAAAAGCGAGTCGGATTCGTGCATCGTGGGTTCCGAACAAAGCCGTAGGTATATAAGTTTAAAATTATTAAAAATATTATTATTATATGATGTAACTAAAAATTTATGCTTTTCGCAATTTTTCCTTTATCTGTGCTATAAAACGTTGCTTCGTAGTGAATTTCCAGATTCTGAGTTCACGGGAAGTAACCTGTAGGTATTGATTCCCTTGCGAATGACGAAAATTTGCGGCATAAACGGCTGTATCTTTTGATTGCGTTGGGTTAGAAGTTTGATTTTTTTACAGCTCCAAGGGACAGGGTTCCGTTTTTGCGTTTTGAGGTACGGAACCCTAAAAATGACTTTCAATAAGTATTATGTAGATTATTACATAATACTTATTGAAAGTCATGAATTCATTTCATTCATTGAAAAAAAAATCTATTTTATTCTAAATTATTCTATACAATATATCTCATATGAGCAAATTCTATGTATTATAAATATGTGTAATGTTTGCTACATGAATATAATATGATATTATATTACCTAAACCACATAATATTTTCAGATGCGCGTTTTACACGAAGGACTTATTTTACAAGCAGAACTTTAGACAGTAGTATTCAAAAAAGATTTAAAAAAACATGCATGAGTGTCTTGTAACACTCGGTTGGAACGAAGTTCCTTTCGTAGTATATTATTATCGATAAACGTATTGTATTAGTGATTAACAAATACAAATAAAATAGACAAATTTAATAGACGCTAGTAATTCATTAAATTACTAGCGTCTATTAAAATGAAGCGTCATTTAAAATAAAATAATATTTATTCCATTCCAAGATAACAAAAGGTGCGAGGGAGATGGATATAATTCCATCTAGCTTCCTTATAACCGTCAACGCCATCTACACTACGTCAGAAGGAGTCGTGATGGAAAATTCTTACACTTTTTCTCGTCTAGCCTCCACCCGCCAAATTCGTACCGTCCGGTAACAGAACAGAACAAAAACAGAAACTTTTTTATTCATTATAGATTATAAATAATACTTATTGAAAATCACTATTTGTTTTATTACCACTGGTTCGAAAAAAACCTTTGTCCTGGGAAGAATCAGCAAGAAAACCAGCGGGACATTTTTTAAATAACATCTTACAATCATGTTTGTTACAGAATTAACCACACAAAACAAATTAGAAATAGGTTGGTAGAGATGATTACCAGGGGTTATTATCATCCATAAATTACTTAATATTATAATAACCCTTTTTATACAAACTTTGTTTAACAAAGTTTTTGAACTTTGAGCACGTCAAATTTTGTGTACTTTCTGGCATTTTTTTGTAAAAGCGTATACACCGTCCCAAGAATGAATTACTAACTCGGTGGAGTCAAGTAACTGGTAATAATAGCTTGTGTCTGTTCCTAGTACACAGAGTGAATATCACTTATTTTTGTGTATTTACATAATATTTTCATAATTGTATTGAGAGGCCAAAGTTAATATATTATTTTCCCCAAAAATTTTATCAGAGCGACTCTTTAGGTTTTAAATCAGATTGCTCTTATGGCCCTCTTCTGTAAAACAAATATAATTTCAGTATCAGTCGCGTGTCCCCAAACAAAGTCCCCTAACAAAATACCATAGACTATGCTATGGGAATAGCTAAAGTAAACAAGTCTAGCTGTTTCTATACTGATAAGAGTTCTAATATTTTTACAGCATATGCATAAGTCTGCTTGCTAATTTTGATATATGGGGGCTCCATTGAAGCTTCGCATCTAGTGTTATTCCAAGAAAAATGGCGGTATCGACAAGACTCAGTTTTTTCCCATTTAAAATTACATTAGTATTTAATTGTTTGACAATGGAGTCATGAACTTCATACATTTTGTTTTAGTACCATTTAAATGAAAGTTATTAACATTAAACCAGTTTACTAATTTAGATATAGCATTATTTACTTCGTCATACTTTAATAATTGTCGTTTTAATTTGAAAATTAATGATGTCTCATCAGCAAATAACACTATGTTATTGTTATCCCCTATTATGTAAGGTAAGTCATTAATATATACAAGAAACAGAAAGGGGTCGAGAATTGAGCCTTGAGGCACGCCCATTTGTACTATTGACCTGGAAGAGCTCATACTATTAATGACAACTTTTTGTGTTCTCTTACTTAAATATGAAATAATTAATTTAAGAGCATCACTTTTTACACCGTAGTGTTGAAGTTTCTTGATTAATGTTTCATGGTTAACACAATCGAAGGCTTTATATAGGTCATGGTCATTTAATGTCTCACGTGCATTAAAGATATATTTAATCAGCTCAACACCGGCATCAGGTGTCGAGCGACCCCTTGTGAAACCAAATGATTTTTATGAAGTAAACTATTTACATTAAAAAAATAACATTTGGTCAAGGATAATCTTTTCAAAAGTCTTACTAAGTGTTGGCAGTACAGAAATCAGTCTTAAATTGGCGTGGTCTAATGTTCTACCAGATTTGTAAAAAGGTATTACTTTACTATGCTTCATTAAATCAGGAAACATACCTTTATAGATACTAGTATTAAAAATAATAGTTAGCTGAGGTGCGATTCTATCTATTATAGACGCAATAACTTTAACGGAAAGCCCCACAGATCTGCAGTTTTCTTAATATCAATAGTTTTAAAATATTTCAAAATATCTTTTGATGATATTTTATTATTTCAAAATTTTTTGTATACGTATTTACATTTTGTTTAAGTAATGATTCGGCGACGGCAGGAGAAGAATTCAGTGACTTAATGATTAAAATCGGAATATCAGTAAAATATTTATCAAAAACCATTGCAACATACTGATCTGATTCAGTTAATTTGTTGTTAAAACTTAACCGGTAAGTTGAATTGCAAGAGTTGGCCTTGTTGCTCATATGCTAAGAATTGACTGTGGAGCACACTCTTTTAAATATTTTCGAATATTTTTTTAAATATTTAACAGTGGTAGAGCCACGCGGCAGCTTTTGCTGTCGCACGGATGGGCCGGCTCGAACCGGGGTGGTACCACGACCTCACAGAAAACCAGCGTGAAGTAGAGGTTTACCTCTGCGTTTCGCTTGGTGAGTGCAGGTGGCCGGAGGCCCTTTTTACTGGAAATGAGGCATTCCATCTTAGTCCTCACGGGTGACAACGCATCTACATTTTGAACAGCAGCAACCACTTACCATCAGGTGGACTGTGTGCTCGTTTGTCACCCTTATCCTATAAAAAAAAATCCTTAAATTCGACGCGAGGGTAACCTTTGTCTGCTCTTATGGACTCCTACTGTCGACTATTCTTTGAATGCCTTCTGACTGTTCAAGGAGAACGTTTTAGAAGTAAAAATATTATCAAATTCATTGCAAATAAGCTTAACAATGTTCCATTCAAAAAATTAAGTTTCTCCACTATGTTACTTTAAAACTTCTTAAAGCGACGTGCATTTATTGGAACATACACAATTTTCTCATCTACTTGCTTTATGTGAACATAAGGTAACGAAACTAACTGTCCACAGTGATCAGAACTCAATTTTTGAATTATACATTTATGCAACGGCTTTACATTAGTAAAAATGTTATCTATACATGTTGCACTACATTCAGTAATACGCGTTAGCTCTAAAAATAAATTAGACCAGAATCATCACAATCTAAGACCAGATGATTTAAACAATGATCTAAATTTAATATTGGTCGAGGAAGCTTCTAGCAGATTGATACTAAAGTCTCCAAAGTTAAGGAACTTCGTTTTTAAAAACAGAACACTAAATCGCCGTACCGGTGTCGAGCATGCCGTCTTTAGTAGTGGCATCGCAATAATTATAGGTAGATATTAATATGTAATTACTTGACAAGATCCTTTGGATATACAAAAAAAAATCTCCTTGGTTTTTCTACCATTACTTGTACACACAATACAACAGTTTTGCATCCTTAAAACAAAACTAAACTAAATAACTAAGAATATAAAACGTCCGCGTCTTCGTGTCTGCCAGGGGCACACTTAAGGCTGGGTGTTCCATGTGCATTAGGTCGCAGGCGGTCGTCGCAAAGATCGAGTGGAGCCGCGTATTCGACCGTGATTTTTACAAAATAATCACAAAAATATTGTTTTACAGTTATAGACAAATATTTACACTATGAAAAATACTGGCATACAACACTGGCAAGCAACGCGCGGATCGAAAATCACTTAAATAATTGATAATTTTGTTAATAAAGGTAATAAAAGAACGGTTTTTCGAAATTACCTATAAATTGATATTTTTATAAAAAAAAGTGTATTAGTACTTGGTTAAAATTAAATTTGGCTCGTTACAAAACTGCAAATCGAACGTATTTCGGTAATATTTTCTATCGAAAAAATTATATTGTATCATGTATTGACCGGGTACATCGTAAGGAGAATGAATATATCTAAAAAAAAATTTTTCAGATTCTAAATGTAATAATTTGGCTATGAAAAACCAATTTTCAAACGGACAAAATCAGGAACACCCAGTCTTAACTTTGTCCGCTCACTGAGCGGGCTCAGACCGGATTGTATCCTAGCGGACGCCGGTGCACGCCCCCCGCGCCTTGTCGGTGACAAGTCACGCACATATAGCTGTGCGTGTATAGTGTTTTTGCGCGCGAAATATGAAGCTTTCATTCTGCTCGGTTTTATATTCTTGGGATGTCTACTTCGTAAAAGACCACGTAAAACTATAGTAGGAACACATAAGTGTTTTTACAATGTTATAATGCAGCTATTTTTGGGTAATTTTCTATGGAATTGTAACGAAATTTTTGCTAATCCAAGTCCATTTTATAAGATCAATTCTACGACACCCTTCACGATGGAATAGATGTGTAAAAAAATCACCTCTATGGGAGGTACATACAATACAACAGGTACTCTTTATTCTGTACCAAGAAATATAAAAATAACGAAAAAAATAAACAAATATTTAGGGAACAACAAAATCCGGTATTATTGTTACATAGCAATCTCTTTCAGACAACTCAGAAGAATTAAATAAAAAATAATAAAAGAACCTATCCTTTGTTCTTAGAGATTGTAGATCATGTCTTGTAGATCAAAAACCATAAATAAGAGAAGGAAAAAAGGAAGAGAGAAGGGTTAGGGAGACAAATAGTGTTCTTTAACCTGTTTCTGGAACACATTTAAGAATTGAACATTTTTAATTACCGGGGTAAGGAGTTCCAAAGTCTAGCTCCAAGAACAGAAGAAGAAATGATTAATCATAAAAAGTCGAAGAGTGCACAGGACATTGGAGGGAAAGATTTTCTTTGGACCGTAAGAAGAAATTGACGGGAGCTGAGCATATTAAAATGTTCTATTAGATATAAGATAAGACGCAGTAGGGCGCAGAAAGTATATGAGTATTCCGACGGTAGGTGGTAACCAAAATAAAAATATTTGTCAAGATTTTGTAGGCGTTATTAATATCTATAACTATGTCAAATTGTAGCTTTTAGCACATAAGATCTCTGAGTAAAACAGCGAATGGATGGACAGACGACCATGCCGAAACTATACCTACGGAACCCCAAAAACTAAAACTAAAAACTAATTATCATACAGTCCTCCTGCCCGTTCTATAGTGCCAAGATCGCTGGCTGCGTTTCCTCGCCACATGACTATACTTAGCTTTCGAGCGAGAATAGAACCAACCTTCTTATCACCAGCAGCGACGAATTCTACTCTCCACGCTATAGTGCTAAGAACGCTGTCTGTGTTTCCTCCCAGAATGACTATACTTATCCTTTGAGCGAGAATAGATTCAGCCCTCTTACATTTGAGCGAGAAAAAAATAGCCTTCTTATCCACCAGCAGTAACGACTAATCGCGGATAGTTTCTTTAGAAACTTCACCTCTCGTAGATTAATTGTTTTAAAATACTAGGCATAAGTTAAGGTCGCTACTAAACTTTAAGTACAAGCTTTAATCAAAACTTTTGATATATTTTTGAGCGATTACTCATTACAGCTTTTAATTAGAAATCCGAAGTCTAAACGCAGACTGTGGAAAATTTTAGCAATGCCATCTGAAATCAAAGGTTTACTAAAAACGAGTTAGTGTCGTGCGTCATGTATTGTATCGAAGTTTTTTTTATTATTATCCCAAATATCGTTCGAGATAGAATTTACATACGCAAATTATGCATAATATCTAATTTACCTTCTTAGAATTGTTTGTTACAATGTTTTCCTTCACCACCTAGCATGTGGTAAGTCATGACTTATTTGTTACTCGTATACTCGCTACTATGATTTATATGAAGTATAGACTGATAGGGTTTTCAATTTGAGGAAAGATTATACCTAAATAATTTTCTACAAACTTAATGTCGCTAAACTTTTAAGTTAATAATAAATGTATTAATCTAATTTAAAATCTTTTATTTTGTTTCATTTTCTAACACCTGTTTCGTAGGCTATTAAATTTATATATGAATGTTTAGAATAATTTAAAGAATAACAGTGAAACAGAAATTACTACTAGTAAATATTGGAGTTTTATTGATTCATAGTTCACGCGATTGTGGACGGTAGAGAGGTGTTCTTCACACTAGGCATCATCATATTATTTTTACACGATTCTTAGTTCCATATCTTCAATGGGTCAAATATATATAAAAATAAAATAAAACATGCGTGAGTGTCGCAGAACACTCGGATGGAAAGATGTTCCTTTCGTGGTATATTATTATTGATAAACGAATTATATTATTGATTACCTAATACAAATAAATGAATTACTAGCGTCTTTTAAAATGAAGCGTCATTTAAAATAAAATAATATTTCTTCCCTTGCAAGATAACAAAAAGTGCGAGGGAGATCTCGCTTCCTTATAGCCGCTACGGCCATATACCCTACTTAAGAAGGGGCCGTGACCAAAAAATCTTACACTTTTTCTCGTCTACCCCCATCCGCCAAATTCGTATCGTCTGATAAGGAACTTCGTTCTAAAAACAGAACACTAAATCGCTGTATCGGTGTCAAGCATGCCGTCTTTAGTAGCGGCATCGCGGTGATTTTGTATTCTGTGAATTAACATGACGTATGTGTTGACACTTCTGTGGATTAAGATAATATTATGATGTTAATCTTCACAGCATGTTATTTATTGAATTCTTGTTTTTACCCGAATCCAGTAATTTGTTCAAGTGTTTACACTAAACAACACACAATAAAATCAGGTGTAAAACGAAACTGTTCTTGAATACGAGGAAGAATAGTATTATGAAGTAAGCATAAACCTATGGAGAAAGTAAAGAAGGAGGAGGGAAATGAGGAAGTAAAGAATGAGGAAGGAAAAAAGTACTTAAAATATCAGCGTAGAATATCAGCTTCATGCTGCTGTGTTTCATATGGTGAATTTAGAGAATCGGAGAGCCTTTTTACTGGTAACGAGGCATTCCATCTTAGTCCCCAAGCGTGACATTTTGATTATTCATAATACATATCATCATCATTATCATCATTACAGCCCTTCACAAGTCCACTGCTGAACATAGGCCTCCCCCAAAGAATGCCACAAAGCACGGTCCTGAGCCACCTGCATCCATCGACTTCCTGCATATCTTACCAGGCCGTCACTCCATCTAGTGGGGGGACGTCCTACACTTCGCCTGCCAGGACGAGGCTGCCACTCGAGAACCTTTCTTCCCCATCGGTGGTCGGTTCTTCGAGCTATATGGCCGGCCCATTGCCACTTCAGCTTACTAATCCGTTGGGCTATATCGGTCACTCTGGTTCTACTGCGGATATCCTCATTTCTGAGTTTATCACGCAGAGAAACTCCGAGCATAGCCCTCTCCATAGCTCGCTGAGCGACCTTGAGTTTCCTCATCCGGCCAGCAGTGAAGGACCACGTCTCAGTTCCGTATGTCATCACTGGCAACACGCACTGGGTGTACAGTCTCCTTTTCAAGTTTTGAGGTATACCTGACGAGAAGATGTGCCGTAATTTCCCGAACGCTGCCCAACCGAGTTGAATCCGTCGATTGACCTCTCGGTCGAAGTTGGACTTATCTAGTCGGACTATTTGTCCCAGGTAAACATACTCGTCAACAACTTCGAGCATAGTGTTCCCAACAACTACCGGCATAGGTGTGACATGGACATTAAACATGATCTTTGTTTTGTCCATATTCATCTTAAGACCTATCCGTTGGGAAACAATATCACATCACTATCATTGAGCATAGTGCTTAGGTCCTCCAGCGATTCTGCGAGAAGGACTATATCGTCGGCAAATCGAAGGTGAGTGATGTACTCGCCATTGATGTTGATACCGTATCCTTTCCAGTCCAGAAGCTTGAAAACATCTTCCAATGCAGCGGTGAAGAGTTTCGGGGATATGACGTCACCCTGTCTTACACCTCTTTGCAACTGGATAGGTTTCGTACTCTGGTTCTGTACTCGGATAGCCATCGTAGCCCTACTGTACAAGCACTTCAACACTTCGATATACCGACAGTCAACTTGGCACCGCTGAAGGGACTGCAGTACCGCCCAAATTTCGACGGAATCAAAGGCTTTCTCATAGTCCACATACGCCAGACATAGTGGCAAATTGTACTCTTCGGACTTCTGTACAATTTGCCGAAGTGTATGTATGTGGTCTATGGTGCTAAAGCCTTTTCGGAAACCGGCTTGTTCAGGAGGCTGGAAGTCGTCAAGTCTGCGCGCGAGACGATTCGTAATGACTCTCGAAAATAGCACGTAGACGTGGCTCAGAAGGGAAATCGGTCTGTAGTTCTTCAAGAGAGCGTTGTCGCCTTTCTTGAAGAACAAGACCACCGCACTTCTGCTCCACGCCTCCGGTGTAATGCCACCTTGGAGGACGGAATTAAAGAGCTTCTGAAGGTAGTAAGGTCATGATACATAAATATCCACGATTAAGAATCAAAATGGAGATACGTTGTCGGCCGTGAGGACTAAGATGGTTATTTTGGATTACAATAATCACCACGCTTGGCATACGAATCGGTTATTACAGTGCTAGAGAGAACTCTAGAGTTATTACATAGGTTAACGTACTATAAACTTTTATTAAATTTTATGTTATAACTTGTCGCTGTTATGATGGCAAGATATTCTTGGTCTTGAACTTTTAACCTTAATGTTAAATTTGCTGCTGTAGTTCTACTAGTTTTTCTTAACGGCGCCAGGATTTGTAGCGATACACGTGCGTTACGCGTGGCACACTGTTTTTAATATCAGTCTATTAGTAAAAGAAAATTATTAATTTACAAAAGTTCATAAAAATACTGAAGAAATTGATAATTTTTTTATTATTTTTCTTTATAAAATAAGGATAAGAAACGAGCGGATAGTGCACCTGATGGACCATAGATATCTAGTTATCATCGATTAAGCTTCAAAATGCAGATGCGTATTGTCAATCCTGAGTACTAGGGTGGAATGTCTTTTTACCAATAAATAGTGACTCAGATTCTCTTGTTTATAGTATAAGGGTAACAAGCGAGCACACAATCCACCCGATTATAAGCGGATGCTGTGGCCTACATAAGCATCCTTGATTAAGCATCAAAATGCAAATGCGTTGTCTAACTAATATGGAATGTCATGTCACCAGTAAAAAGAGTCTGGACTGACTGTCTCGTTGGTCTAGTGGTTACAGTAGTGCGACTCCTGATCATGAAGTCCCGGGTTCGAATCCCGGGTCGAGCAAAAAATAATTTATTGAATTTTTCCATCAAGACATTCTCAGTAGCTGTTTGGGGTCAGGATGTTAGCGTTTTTTAACCCCCGTGCCACGGAAAGCACGTAAAGCCGTTGGTACTGCGCCTGATCTCTCTCTCTGTTCGTGACAGTTTACCGTCCCATCGAACTTGTAGTAGTAGTGTGTGTGAGTAGTGATAGAGTAGAGAGTGCACCTGTGTTTGCGCATACACTTGGGCACTATAATCCTGTCCTGCGCCGATATCTAGTCTCCGTTGTGTCTAGGCGATGTGACTGAAATTTGGTCTGGAGGACATTATTATTATTATCAAAAAGACTTTTCATTTCTCTACACTCACCATACGAAACACATCAGCATTATTCTGCTATTCATGCTGGTATTCTGTAAGAGCGTGGTCTTACCCTGGTCGAGCTGACTCATTCGTGCTACACGTATAGCCAGCATAGCTGCAGCGTGCAGAGTGCACCATAAAATAAGAAAACTATGACATGCAGTGTAACAAGAAAAATACTCCCCAGGGTGGTCCTGCGATCCTGTCCCTATTGTTGGCAAGGAATCCAACCCCAGTAGCCAAAATAGGCTCGGTGGTAGCCCCAACGTATCCGAGGGAGGGGGCAATCCGCTTCATTGCGGTGATATAATAACAGAGGGCCAAATTCAAAAAGAAATAGCGAGACAAGCGTGGACGTTTTAAGAGACCTACTACATTCAGGCCGGTGAGAGCGATGCTGATGGTGGATCCGATAGTTCGTTCGTGTTGCTCACATCGGTAGGAGGCTGAAAACCGAAAGCAAAGCCTCCACGTACGTCAGTTGTGGCGGCTAAATTCATGGCGGTCCCAGTCGCAGCCTCTGGAGGAGAGAGTGCGACTGAGGCTGAAACAGAAGAAGACCTGTTTGGTCCTTCATTAACGCCCACTAATATAAGGGCGAAGAAGAAATTTCTGGGTCCGTAAATGTTGACCCGTGAAATGCGTTCTCATGGAGACGTAGAGCTCGTTCAGCAAATTGATCTTCACCTCCAGGTTCTCGAAAAATTTGTCGATCGATCGCGTAAACTTAAAGAAAAGTTTGTTCGTGGCATAAGGTTAGCTGTGTGAAACATCAAAATTGCGGCAGAAGAACTCGCGCGAAGGACCGATTCAAATGATAACGTCGCCAAGCTGGAGAGAGAGAATGCAGATTTGCGTTTCCAACTTGCAAGTCTTTTGACTAAGACGTATCCGTCTCCGTCTCGGAAGAAATTAACCTCCTTCGCAAGCAGATGTAGGAACAGTCTATTTCTACCGCGGTGGCCTTGCCAAAACAGCCTGTACCTGCTGCATCTAAATCTAAGAGCGGGAAGGTGGAACTTATGGTACACATAGGGGCTCTGATTGACAGTATGCTAGCTGCTTACCAGGCCAGATTGATTCCCGGAAGGGCCTCAGTCAACCAGCCACTGACACCGTTGGAACAGATTCCAGCGTCAATGGAAGCAAGACGTCCACTGCGGAGGCCACTGCCACCACCAAGGCAATCGTGAATGAATAAAAGCGAAGAGTGAAGAAGAAAAAGGAACCTTCCCATCCTGCGGTGGTAGATCTGCCTCCAGCACAACTCGCCACCGCACAGGGTAAGCTCATGAGCGGACGTGGCAAAAGGCTAAAGTAAAAGTGGCCTATAAAAATGGCACATCCTCTGCCTCCTCAAAAAGAAAAAAAATGAAGGAAAACTGGTATGAAAACCCCAGCATCAGCGGCAGTTACAGTAACGCTGCCAGCTGCTACGCCTGTTCTTTTTTTTTTAAAACGTTACCCCCACACTAGGATTTTCTCTGTGGCAAACCTGGTCATAGAGCAAACCAGTGCACTACATCAGCACTGAAATGTCCTGTCTGTTCTGACCTGGGCGCCCCTCCAATCAAAGGTTGGGAGAAAAATGCGCTCAATCTCCGAAAAAGAGAGGAAGAGTAAATACCCTCCAACTCTCTCCAGCGAGACGGTCACAGCAGCACCCGTTGCAGCACCGAGTTCCGGCTCGGCAATAGAAGTTGCTGAGACGTAAAAGTTACGGCCCTCAAAGTCCTCCAAGGTAACCTGAACCACTGCTGCAATGCGTAACAACTAAACATTATAGAGTGACGTGTTGCCCTTGTAGCAGAAGTGAAACCCCGTGCCGTCTCCAACTATCCTCGCTAGTTGGTGATGAACCGGCCGGGGGTGGTGATGGTGCTCCACTCTGCGTCCTCCTGGAAATAGAGCAGGGCATTGTAGCAGTGCAGTGGGACACCCTGTCTACAGTGAGCTGCTATATCTTTTCATATAGGTACTCCTCGTAGGAGGACGAGGACAAGGAGTATCTGCACGAGGTGGCGAATCGCATACGCGGGCGCGTACCTCGTTCGTTGATAGGATGTTTTAACGCTGATATCATGGCCTGGGGCAACTCTAAGGACGATCCAAAGGGAGAGATCGTTATGGAATGGGCAGCTGCTCTGGACCTTCGACTATTAAATCGGGGGTCTGAGAGTACATGTGTGCGGTGGCAGGGGGAGTCTGTAGTAGACCTCACGTCGGCGACTCCTCCTGCAATGCGAATGCTGTCGGGATAGCGAGTTGCGACGGAAGTGGTGACATTGTCAGACCCCCGCCACGCCGTGTTCGATGTTGCACTTAGCCACTTCGATAGTAATTCCAGTCATCCCAAAGGCAGCCCACCGCGGCGTTGTGGGAAGTGAACTGGTCGATTCTCAGAACCAGTCGTCTAAAGCGCAGGGCAGGGTACTGGTGGTCGGCAGAAATTGCACACCATCGTGTGATAAGCTTGCGGAGTCGGCGTCAGGACACTAGAACCCGAAGGAGAAGGCAAGCTCCTTCAAAGAGATAGACAGACTCTACAGCTTGAAAAGAAGCAACGTTGCTCATTTTGAAGAAGGAAGGCAGGGCCGCCGATTCTCCTTCTGCGTAACGTCCCATATACCCATTAGACGAGATTGTCAAATTGTTTGAAAGGATAGTTGCCACTCAGCTCAAGGACATCTGTCGCGCGTCGATCCCGATTTGGCTGATAGCCGAGTGGATTTCGACGGGAGCGTTCCACTGTAGATGCCCTTATGTGCGTCCACTCCCTATCGAAACAAGCAGTGGCCCAGAGTAGTGTGGTGTTGGCAATAAGTCTTGGTATCATCAACACTTTTAATTCTCTACCCTATGATGCAATCAGGAGGGCACTAACATATCATCTGCCTACCTGAAAGGCGTAATAGGGGACTACTTGTACTAACACCCGACTCGTGCTTCTACGTGTGGGTGGGTCTGAAGTCAAAGTGGGGCGATATATGAAGTACCTAGAGCTCCATCCGGACAGTCGTTGGGGCTTGAAGAGCACTTTGAGTGCCTAGTCCCCCGGATTGACAGGGTGGCGAGTGCTATGTATAGACTGCTACCCAATCTAGGGGGACCGAGGGAGGAAGTGCGCTACCTTTATACCCGCATAGTGCAGTCCGTTGCCTTATATGGGGTACCTGTATAAGCGAAAAGGCTAGCCATCCGACGCTGTAGATCTAAAATCTACAGTGTTCAGCGGAGGAGGACAGATCCCACTCGGAGACGACGCCTTGACGGCCCTTCCCTTGAAATTGGTGTTCCCCTACCAGAAACGAGGCCTCTAGGGTTGCAGTTAGGGCGGGGGCCTCGAATGCCTAGTAATATGAGACATCGTCATAGCACTTTAAGAATGCTGGGTGGTAAGTACAACCCTCGGGACGTGTTTCCTGTAAAGCAAAGCGAGGGGGAGCCGCAATTGCGTTCCAAACACAGGTCGGACTCCTTGTAAACGCTGATGGAGACCACCGTGGGGTTTTTGCTGGTACGAGTCCGGCATAACCTTTTTTGGCTGCCCCTGCAGCCAAAAGGTACTCTTGAGGATTTCACCACGAAAAAAATTGCAGCGTGGGTCTACCAAGTAAAAAGATTTTTTAATTTTGATTTTATATTAATAATAAACCTTATTCGTGATAATGGGGCCTTTCATTATTACAAAGTGTAGCTGTAACAATACTACAGTTATAGTATATTGAATACTTCTTATTCATTGTCAACAATAAAGAACATCTACTGTTCTTGGAATAGACTAGAAAAGAATAGAATAGAATAATTATTTATTCAATATAGATCACATGTTGTGTAATTCGTCAGACATACCTCAAAACCTTAAAACGAAATTGTACAACAAGTGCGTGTTGCCAGTGACGACTTACAGATCTGAGACGTGGTCCTTCACTGCTGGCCATATGAGGAAGCTCAAGGTTGCTCAGCGAGCTATGGAGAGGGCTATGCTCGGAGTTTCTCTGCGTGATAAATTTAGAAATTAGTATATCCGCAGTAGAACCAGAGTAACCGACATAGCCCAACAATTAGTAAGCTGAAGTGGCAGTGGGACGGCCATATAGCTCGAAGAACCGACAACCGATGGGGAAGAAAGGTTCTCGAGTGGCAGCCTCGTGCCGGTAGGCGAACTGTAGGGCGACCCCCACGAGATGTAGTGACGACCTGGTAAGACATGCAGGAAGTCGATGGATACAGTTGGCTCAGGACCGTGCTTTGTGGCATTCCTTGGGGGAGGCCTATGTTCAGCAGTGGACTTATAAAAGGCTGTAATGATGATGATGACGATGATGTGTAATTCATATTGAAATTAATTTTTACTTTACCACTGGTTCGGAAAAAACTCTCTGTCCTGGGAAGAACCAGCAAGCAACCCAGCGGGACATTTTTTTATAGTAAATTTTACAGGAATGGTTGTACAAACTATTTACAAAATTTATTTTAGAATCAGCTTGAAAGCGTCCACCTCATTCCCAGGGGTTATTATCAACCATGTATTCATTTATATTATCAAAACCCTTTTTATACAGTTTTAGTTTAATAAATTATTTAAACTTGGACAGACAGAGCTTGTATATTTTCTGGAACTTTGTAATTAACATTGCCCCAAGAAGGAGTTACTGACTCAGTGGAGTCGAGAAACTGGTATCACTAGCTTGTGATTGTTCCTAATGTTTACAGGTTGTATATCATTTTTTTTTCCTAAAACTACCTTTGTTTTTGTGAACATACATACATTCAGTTTTCGTAAATATACTGAGAGGCCAAAGTTAATATAATATGTATTTCTTTAAATTTATCTCTAAGAGACTCTCTCGGTTTTAGGTTGTAAATAGCTCTAATGGCCCTCTTCTGTAAAACAAAAATAGTTTCTGAATCAGCCGCATTTCCCCATAGCAAAAGCCCATAAGACGTTATGCTATGGAAATAACTGAAATAAACTAATCTAGCTGTCTCGACACTAGTGAGACCTCTAATCTTTTTTACAGCATAAGCTGTAGAACTTGGTCTGCTTGCTATTTTGGACATATGGGGGCCACACTGAAGCTTTGCATCGAGAGTGATGTCAAAAAAACCGTGGATTCAACAGGTTTCAGTTCTTCTCCATTTAAAAACACTATGATATTCAGATTTTTAACATTCTATGTTGTAAATTTAATACATTTAGTTTTATTTCCGTTTAAATATAATGTTTATCCGTGGTAGAGCCATACTGCAGTTATATTATGGTTTAACACAATGGCTCGGCTCGACTGGGAGGACTTTGAAAATTCTAACCAAAAAAAGTTTTTCATTAATATTACTTTCCGAACGTTACTTATTTATATGATATTGCCATGATGATATTCTTTATTTAACAACCGACTTCAAAAGGGAGAAGGTTTACAATTCGTCGGTATTTTTGATTTTTTTATGTATGTCCACCGATTACTCGAAGACTTCTGAACCGATTTGGAATATTTTTTTCAAAGATTCCCAGGTGGTCCCATTTAAATTTTATCGAAATCCGTCGAGTGTTTTTAAAAAAAATCAACAATAAATTATATTTATATTATAAGCATACGAATCTTTGATTTAAACTATACAATATTAAAAACCTATAATAAAAAAAAACTAAAACTAGTAACTTAATTATCATACAGTCCTACTCCCCGCGGTGTCATGCCAAGAACGCTGGCTGCATTTCCCCTCTTATCACCAGCAGCAATGTACAGCTGCGAAAGGAGTTCCTTTAGGAACTTCACCGCACGTGAACCCTACGGACCGATAGTAGCAACAGCAAACTGCCTCTATGCCTATGTGATTCTACAGCAAATGGCATAAATATGTAGTCATCTCTCAGAGACTCATATTTGCGCCACTTAGTTCAGCTGCCTCTGATGCCGCCCCGGCTCTAAACGATGTACCCCTGAGATGAGAGGCCGTTAGAGTGTCTACGCAAGTAGCATTTATATTGAAGTCGGTTGTACAACATTTTTAATTTTACCACTTGTTAATTTGTTTTCATTGTTATTAGCTAAAGAAAATCTTAAAGGTTCACAAAAACTATATTTTTAAGTCTTATATGTGTCTCTTAAAAATATTGGATATGATGAAATTTCGTTTAAATCAGACATATTTAAATCTGTAAAAGTATCGATATTTGCTTAATAAGGATCACGCATTCACAGAATACCAGCGTAAAATAGCAGCTTAACACTGCTGTGTTTCGTATGGTGTGTGTAGAGAACGGGAGACCCTTATTACTGGAAATGAGGCATTCCATCTTAGTCCTCACGGGTGACAACGCATCTGCATTTTGATTTGTAATAGAGGATAGATGTAGATGCATATAGGCCGCAGCAACTTACCATCAGGTGTACAAGAAGATGTAGTGACAAAAATTGAGAAATGTATGTTGAGGTGGTTTGGCTATGTCGAGAGAATGAATGAAGAACATTTGATGAAAAAGGTGTATAAGGCGAGTGTGTATGAAAGTGTTGGAAGGGGTAGACCTAGGCGGACGTTTCTAGTTCAAATCAAGGATGTCTTGAAGAAAGGCCAGGTCAAGAGTACCCTAAACCGAAGAGCATGTATGAAGGGCATTATGAAAGTGTACGAAGCGAAACAAGTATGTAAGGTTCGTAGCAAGTGGAAAGAAGTGGTCTCTGCCTACCCCTACGGGAAAGAGGCGTGATTATATGTACTGTGTGCACATTTGTCACCCTTGTCCTATAAAAAAAAATAAACATTATTGTCGTTATATTCAATATAGTTAGCTGTAGACAGTTTGTTTTTATTTAATATTCTTTTAACATTTACCGACCGATGGCATTGTTCACTTTTTAATAAATATCGTCCAGATCTTGACAATACCACTGGGCACAAATTCATTGTCTGCTTCTTAAAAGAACGTGGTAGTGACAGATATTATTTGTTATGTTGGCGAGAGGATGTTTCTTCATACGACGAAACACCTACAACCTTGCAATCACGATAAACAACTGAACTTGCAAGAGCGCATCTAAAGTTTGGAGTGATTGACTGTCGCATCACTTTGTGACTTCTTCATCATCATCAGTCTGTATACTGTATAGTCTACTGCATGATATAGACCTCTCCCACTATAGAGGTGATTTTACATAATTGTTACGGTTGGCAGGCTATCGCAATACAAGTCACCTCGCTCTTTTGAAGTTGCCGCCCGTAGCCGAGTATTTTTTTTTCGTGGTAGAGCCATGCTTTAGCAATATTACTGGAATAGTTGTAACCCGAATAGTTCAGCTCGACCGAGGAAGATTCACCCTCTCACAGAATAGCAGCGTAAAATAGCAGCTTAACGCTGCTATGTTTCGTATGGTGAGTGTAGAGAACCGGAGACCCTTTTTACTGGAAACGAGACATTCCATTTTAGTCCTCATGGGTGACAACGCATCTGCATTCGATTCGTAATCGAGGACAGATTGTGTGCTCGCTTGTCACCCTTATCCTATAAAAAAAGTTATTTTTCAAATTTTATATTTAAGTACAAATATGTAATCATCAAATATAAATCAAATATCAATAAATAATAATATAACATTATTGCAGTTTTTGAAAGTATGAGTAAATAAGGCCTCTACTATTATTTTAAATTATCCCAAATAGAATGTGGTAGGTGCAACAACTACGCGTACGCGCGTAACCTATGTGTGCGATTCAATTCAAAACGTCTTTGGCAACCGAACCACCCTTACGAATGTGTGCGTGCGTAGTAAAATAGTAAGCGTTAGATATTTATGAATGACAGTTAGTTAAAATAATGTATTACCACGCACTCCGAATTAAAAAGATAAAAAGAACAGAATGTTTGAGGTCTTTTTTAATTAATTTTTTTCACTATCCGCCTATATCTATTGCTTAATCTGAAACTTCTCTGCAAATTTGGGTATATATTGCAAAATAACCCCGCCTGGCTCTGACGTAACCGATATGGATACACCGCCATAAAATATCGAAAGCCATTAGATTATTCTAGCGTTTCCTATAGTCGCCTCTTATTGCTCCTTGAAATGTAACGTGATGCTGGAATCATTTCGCCATCACTAACCGACAAATAAATTTTATTTCTCTGATTATTATTGAAGTTTACAATGCAATGTTTGCTTAACTTCTTCCTAAGTTTCTTTTTTATATTTCTTTAGTGCATATCTCATCCGCACCCCCGTTCTTTAAGTGATCAATACACTTTATCTGTTTTATAATGAAATTACTCTTTATACATACAAAAATAGCTACACTGTTACTGTTTAAGTTCGAACTGTAGTGTAGTTTATAAAATATAATCAATAAGGCCCAAAGTAACAAAACTTCAAAAGAACCAAAGTTTCTATGGGAAAGAAGTCGCGCGCACAACTAGTAAAATCATATGCTTGACAAGCAGATCTATTTAAGCGCATTATTATTTTTAAAACACTCTATGTAGAGCCGTGATAGCTCAGAGGCTAGCGATCCCTGTAAATTTCACAGTACGCGATCAAACCGGGTTCGATCCCAACTGGCACCAATGAAATTGTTACAATTAAATTGCAATTTTATGTATGATATACCATGTGCTTGGCGGTAAAGAGAAGCTACGTGAAGAAACTTGTATGACGGAGAAAAAAAACTTCGGACAGTCAAGGCAAAACGCATTGGGGACAGCGCGGTAAACTAAGTAGTATAGTGGAGTAGTGGTGCTGGGATTAGTGGTGACGGGGATAGTGCACGCAATTGAGGGAGGGCGGAAGGTGCTCTTCATACTAGGTAAGACATTTAATTTTATAGATCGGATGTTTGCGATGTAATTTTTTAAAACCTTTTCTTACATTTAGACGAGGTTTTAAATTCAGCAAATCACGCGCATCATGTTCATTATGATACTTAATAAATTTTAGCTGCTATGAACTGTCTCTAAATGCAGTAAAATGTCGGCGTAAAAGAATCCACTAACGTATTGTATCCCGCGGGTGTCGTTAGAGGCGACAGAAAAAAATGAAGCAGGGGATGGGCAGCAGCATCATCAATCTGCTTGCCTAGCGTGGTGAATAAGGCAGTTCCTCATTTAGTGAACTTTTAGGGGCTAACGATGAAGATGTAGAATATATTTTATTATCCTATAAAATTAATTATTAAAATTAATCTATACAAATAAATAAAACTGAGGTGTCTGTTTCTAATGTTTAAATAACAGCCTTTTACTAAATGCATAAATATGAAAGTATATACGATACTTATAACAAAAAACCAATTTCAAAATTTTTGTCTATCTGTCTGTTTGTTCCGGCTAATCTCCGAAACGGCTGGACCTATTTCGACAGGACTTTCGCTGGCAGATAGCTGATATTATAAGGAGTAACTTAGGCTACTTATATTTGAGAAAAAGAATTAGGGTTCCACGCAACATAATTAAAACCCTAAATTACAAGCGGGTGAAGCCGCGGAGAACAGAGAGTATTAAATATATATTAATGTTCTTCTTATATATATAAATATATAAGAGATAAATATCTTATATATAAAATATATATATATTTTATTTTTTTCATAAATAGCTGTTGTGACCTAAGGATTATATACGTGATAGAGCCACGCTGCAGCTATATTATGGTTGTTGCACGAATGAGTCGGCTCGACCGGGGAAGTACCACCATGGAGCAAATTATTTGCTCCGTGAATACCACGCTTTCACAGAATACCAGCGTAAAATAGCAGCTGGATGCTGCTGTGTTTCGTATGGTGAATGTAGAGAACCGGAAACCCTTTTTAATGGAAACGAGGCATTCCTTCTTAGACCTCAGGGGTGGCAACGCATCTGAATTTTAGTTCCTAATCGGGGATGGATGTAGATGTCTATGAGCTACAGTACTAACTAACCATCAGGTGAACTGTTAGCTCGTTCGTCACCCTTATTCTATAAAACAATCTGGTAAAGAAAGCTTATATTGGCCTTAAGTATGCTTTGTCGTACAAAGTGAAAAAGGTAAGATTGTCTGTCGGTTTTAAACATTTTCGTCTGTTTGTCTGTGTGTTTGTTCCGGGTTATCTCCGAAATGGCAAAACCAATTTTGACGGGACTTTCACTGGCAGATAGTTGCAGTTATAAGAAGTAACTAAGATTACTTTTATTTTTAGAAAATAATTGGAGTTCCGTGCAAAAATATAAACCCATAAAATCCAATCGCAATAAGGCTGCATCACCACTTACCACCAGGTGGGATTGTGGTCAAGCACTGGCTTATAATAAGTAAAAAAAAAAAAATTCTACGCGGATGAAGTCGCGGAGAACAGCTAGTGTATAATATAATCGTTAGTACATCTGTCAGTGATTGTGTAACTTCTGAATGACGTGACCGATTGAGGTCATATTCGCACAATATATTTATTTTGTCAAGACAATGGTTCATAAGCTTTTGTCAAATTATTAACAGATCCTTTAGTTATGGATCAAAATGTCTCATATTCACAATATATGTTGGTTTAGTGCTGCAAAAGGCATCACAGACTTGGGACCGACTGAGGGCCAGGGGTCGACTTATTAATAAACACACCAAAATAATAATAACGGCTTATTAACAAACGCGACACCTACACGAAAGAACAGAACATCGTCTATCGGGCGATATAGTCGTTGTATAAATAAAAAGTTAAATCATTGTCATTAATCTAGAAAGGAACGAACAAGAACAAAATGACATTTTACAAAAAAAAAAATTATCGCATCATCATCACAGCCCTTGACAAGTCCACTGCTGAACATAAGCCTCCCACGAGGAATGCCACAAAGCACGGTCCTGAACTACCAGCATCCATCGACTTCCTGCAAATCTTACCAGGTCGTCACTCCATCCAGTGGGGGGACGCCCAACACATCGTCCGCCGGTACGAGGCCGCCACTCGAGAACCTTTTTTCCCCATTGGTTGTCGGTTCTTCGAGCTATAGGGCCGGCCCATTGCCACTTCGGCTTACCAATCCGTTGGGTAACGTCAGTTACTGAGGTTCTACTGCTGCGGATATCCTCATTCCTAAGTTTATCACGCAGAGAAACTCCGAGCATAGCCCTCTCCATAGCTCGCTGAGCGACCTTGAGCTTCCTCATCCGGCCAGCAGTGAAGGACCACGTCTCAGTTCCATAGGTCATCACTGGCAACACACACTGGTTGTACAGTCTCGTTTTTAAGTTTTGAGGTATACCTGACATGAAGATGTTCCGTAATTTCCCGAACGCTGCCCAACCGAGTTGAATCCGTCGATTAACCTCTCGGTCGAAATTGGACTTACCTAGTCGGCCTATTTGTCCCACTTCGAGCTTAGTGCTCCCAACAACTACCGGGATAGGTGTGACATGGACATTAAACATGATCTTTGTTTTGTCCAAGTTCACCTTAAGACCTATCCGTTGGGAGACACTATTGAGGTCATTGAGCATAGTGCTTAGGTCCTCCAGCGATTCTGCCATAAGGACTATATCGTCGACAAATCGAAGGTGAGTGATGTACTCGCCATTGATGTTAATACCGTATCCCTTCCAGTCCAGAAGCTTGAAAACGTCTTCCAATGCAGCGGTGAAGAGTTTCAGGGATATAACGTCACCTTGTCTTACACCTCTCTGCAATTGAATAGGTTTCGTACTCTGGTTCTGTACTCGGATAGCCATCGTAGCCCTACTGTACAAGCATTTCCGCACTTCCATATACCGACAGTCAACTTGGCACCGCTAAAGGAACTGCAGCACTGCCCAAATTCCGACAAAATCAAAGGCTTTCTCATAGTCCACATACGACACAGACATAGTGGCAAATTGTACTCCTCGGACTTCTGTACAATTTGCCGAAGGGTATGTGTGTGGTCTATGGTACTAAAGCCTTTTCGGAAACCGGCTTGTTCGGGAGGCTAGAAGTTATCAAGTCTGCGCGCGAGACGATTCGTAATGACTCTCGAAAACAACACGTAGATGCGGCTCCGAAGGGAAATTGGTCTGTAGTTCTTCAAAAGAGCATTGTCACCTTTCTTGAAGAACAAGACCACCGCACTTCTGCTCCACGCCTCCGGTGTAATGCCACCATGGAGGACGGAATTAAAGAGCTTCTGAAGGACTTCAAGTACCGGTTTTCCACCCGCTTTCAGAAGCTCCGCTGTAATTCCATTCTCAAATTCTCGCCTGGGGCCTTGCCGTTTTAAGGTGCTGGAGAGCCATTCTAATCTCGCTCAGACTGACGTCTGGGATATCATCGGAATAGTGTCGAATAAGACTCGCTCTTGGATCGTTACTCACACGTGTAGCTCCAACGATGATGTGTACAGCTGCCCATAGAACCTCTCAATCTCACTCAAAATCTCAGGTGCCCCGGAAACGAAGCTGCCACACTCGATCTTCAGCTTCGACAGTTGGCTCTTTCCGGCAGACTGATCTCTAGCAAAGACTTTGGAGCCCTGGTTCCGCTCGATCGCTTTTTTAATACGAGCAGTATTAAAGTTGCGTAAGTCCCACCGCATGCATTTTGAGATCTGTCTGTTCAGTTGCCTGTATGCTGTCAAATCTACTGAAGACTGCAGCTTCATACCCCGTCTAACAGCCATGAGTCTTGCAAAACTTAGCTCCGACCGCATGGACAGTTTATACGAGCTTGTCATTCATATCGTCCACTGTATTTCAATCTTCAAGGCACTGAAAACGGTTTTATGGAATAAGTAAATGAATTTCATTTGATGTTATTTCAAATCCGCAAGCAGAAATAATTAGTTCTTCTTACTAGATAATGTACACAACTGAACCACACATGGCGATACGGGATATGGATTCTTACACGCCAGTTTTCGAGTTGTGTAACTTAATTCCTCCCTCTCCCATCCACTATCGTCCAACGAGACACGCACCGAGTCTCAACCCCTTCGTTGTCGACTTACCACGCATTCAAATTTCAAACCGAATGCTTCACTTCATTGTCCGTCACGCGTACAGCAAAAGAGTGGAATAATTATTAGCAATCGTCTGTCTTTCCATCCGATTGTCTTCAACAATGAGTCATGAAGATAAGAGTAAATAGGTTTTTGTTAAGCCTAGTCATTACATAACGCGCCTTAACAGAATTTCTTTTTAATAGAATAAGGGTGACAAACGAGCACACAGTCCACCTGTTGGTAAGTGGATAGTGTGGCCCATAGACAATTTACGTGACAGAGTCATGCTGCAGCTATACTAATGGTTGAGTTGTAGCAAAAATGGGTCGGCTCGAACGGGGAAAGACCACGATCTCACAGAATACCACCGTAAAATAGCAACTCAATGCTACTGTGTTTCATATGGGGAGTGTAGAGAACCAGAGACCCTTTTTACTGGAAACGAGGCATTCCATCTTAGTCCTAACGTGTGACAACGCACCTTCATTTTGATTCGTGATCGTGGATAGATGTAGATGTCTACGGGCTACAGCATCCACTTACCATCAGGTGAACTGTATGCTCGTTTGTCAAAATAATCCTATAAAAAAAACATCTACATTTATCACAGATGCGTTTTCACCCCTGAGGACTAAGAGTTAATGCCTCATAGCCAGTAAAAAGGGATCCATTTTTATTCTTAATCGAGGATTCTGATTCCAAATCTATCGAATATAGCATCCACTTACCATAAGGTGAACTGTGTCCTAATTTGTCACCTTTATACTATAAAAAGAAACTATTTCTACCGCCAAACAGTTGAATAATTTAAACAAATGACCAAGAAGACCAATATAACTGCAGGCTTTTTATTTTCATCCTCAGAGATGAAAATGCCTTTTCTGTTTGAAGTTTGCTATAGGTCTTCATGGCTTTCAGTATCCACGTACGGTTAGGTGGACTGTAAGTTCTTCTATTGAGGGGAGGAGGGAGGAGGAGGGGGGAGGGGTAATGAATCAATATATACCCTTTATATATTATTACTAACTGCTCCCCGCGGATTCGCCGTTGTTATTGATTTCATGAGTTTATTTCCGCGGAACCCTAATTCTTTTTCAAAAACAAAAATAGCCTAAGTTACTCCTTATAACATCAGCTATCTGTCGGTGAAAGTCCCGTCAAAATCAGTCCAGCCATTCCGGAGATTAGCTAGAACAAACGGACAGACAGACAGACAGACTAAAATGTTTAAAATAGTTTCTTGTTTTGGGTACCATATATACTTTCACATGCATTTAGTAAAAAGCTGTTATATTGACATTACTAACAGACGCTTCAATTTTATTTATTTTTATAGATATTATGCTGCTATGTCATGTTGGTATTATGGTTGTAGCACGAATGGGTCGGCTCTACCGAGGAAGGACAATGCTCTTACAGAATACCAGCGTAAAATATCAGCTCAATGGTGTTGTGTTTCGTATGGGGAGTCTAGAGAACAGGAGACCCTTTCTACTTGAAACGAGGCATTCTATCTTAGAACTCAGGGATGACAATGTATTTGCATTTTGATTCTTAATCGAGGGCAGATGTAGATTTCTATGGGCCACAACCATTGAGTTATATGTACTACGTACTAGATAAGCCATTTCAAACAAAAACTGCGTCCTACTCTATGTTTTCGCGCATGCGCGTGAGTAGTAGTCGCGCATGCGCGAAGACTTTAATTTGAAATAAAATAAACCTAGCAAGCTAACAGCATAGCAAAGTGGCGTAGCAATCAGCTTTGTAGCGGTTTCTAACGGTTGCCTTTGAGCAGTCCGTTTCAAAATAGGAGGTTCAGATGCCTGGGTGATCAGTAATCGATTGCTGAAAACAGAATTTGAAAATTCGAAACCGTTCTCGAGATAATCGTGGGACAGACGGACAGACGGACAGACATCGTGAAATCAATAAGTGTCTTCGCAAGCTTCGCCACTTAATAAGATATTAATATAAAATAAATATAAGAATTTAATATAAAATATCTTAATTTCATCTAAACAAACATGTTATATTTCTAAATAAAATGTAATAATAATTATTTTATGGAATTCACAAATCTTCAATTTACGCAAAATTTAGTTTGTGCGGATTGCAGTACAGTTCAGTTGAATATAGTCAATGTTCGGAATGGCTTCTTCAGTACGTAGTACATATAACTCAATGGCCACAACAACTGTTTACCATCAGGTGGATTATGTGCTTGTTTATTATAGTTTCTTCTATTTAATAAAGTAATATTTTAAGAGGAGGATCTTTGACTTAGCAAAATATAGACTATACTTATCAAAACGTGATTATGTCGCTAATAGATTTTCATAATTAGCTTATTAGTTAATTCGTTAAAGAATTAACATAGAACTGAGTCAATAAACCATTCGACTCTTTAGAAGTTATGAACCCTCAATAACATTTTAATTGAATGGTATTATAATGGAGTATAATATACGCGATTCCGGTACGATTTGCAAAGAAATTATTACAATGACTTAATCTTTTTAGCCGAGTGTTGGCTTATATGCATCCTATGAGGAAATCTATTGGGAAGGTCTTTACTCAGCTTTAATAATAATGATGAATGCTGTGCAGTCCGTTGATACACATTTAACAGCCCGATGAACTGTCTTACTATCTCAGAAAATAAGAGGGGGATCCCCTATGAGATAACCTATATAGATTATCTCATAAGCCTCTCATATGAGTTGTGTTCAACTATGGCCTTTATAGGCTGTGATGATGATGATGATGATGACGAAAGGTCAAGTAGTTAGCTGAAGTAGCAATGGGCTAGTAGAAGTAATACGGGGAAGACAGTTCTGAGGTAGCAACGTGCTAGCAAGCGCATTGTATCTCTAGAGAATCCAGTCTTAGGACGCCCCGATGTCGCAGTACTTTGGCGTTTACTTGTTATTGGCAGCGAAATATATTTTATAGAAATAAGGTTGATGAAGGGGTACACAGTCAACCTGATGCTTTTTTTTATTTGAAAAAAAAAACGTTATCCCCACACTAGGATTTTCTCCTGTGTCGTGGAGGCAGTTTACAAACATAAATTGCACGAGGATAAACATCCAGACCCGGAACAATTATTTGTAGGCCATACAAATACTTGTTCCGAGCGGGATTGAAACCCGCGGCCCCTAGCGCAAGAACTCGTTGCTAAGTCACTGTGCCACGGAGCCGGCAAATAGATGATGTGGCCCCTACACACCTACATCGTTCTTCCATTCAATACAGCCTATCAAAAGTTTGCTGCTGCACGTACGCCTCCCCCATAGATTGCTTCACAAGGATACTTTTATTATCTCATTATGATATGATACTGCTTATTTCTTGTATAATTTCCTTCCATCGCCTCTTACGACACCCTCCGGAAGATATGTTACATGGCAAAGTAACCAATTAAGTTTAATAAAATATCTTTAATCAAAGTCAAAAATTCACCCTTTTGTGACCCCTGCAAAGAAGTTCATGTTGTAATACTAAATGGTAAATCAATATCTTATAAATTAATGTCAGAGGTTACATTTTAATTACCTCGTCTGTCTAGTGGTCGTAAACGCGACTGCTGTACATGCGGTCGCAGGTTCACATCCAAGAATATTT
Organism: Parnassius glacialis; assembly: GCA_033319125.1. Lineage (NCBI taxonomy): Eukaryota > Metazoa > Arthropoda > Insecta > Lepidoptera > Papilionidae > Parnassius > Parnassius glacialis. The sequence goes on from JAVANC010000019.1 coordinate 3,593,911, forward strand.
AATAGTTTTTTACCAAAAAATTCTCAGTAACAGCCCTGATTCAGATCACACACACGTGGATCCTAATCCAGCTCTCTTGCTGGTCGTGTCGGATTGCTATCTTATCGTAATATGAGAGTGAGGTAATAAAGTACAAAAATAACTCCGTCCTATATATATTAGGGAGTTGAGTAACAACCCACAATGTCACAGATTGACCAACAAAGATATTTATACCTTATATAATTTTTACACAATTACGCAGCGACCCGGGAATCGAATCCGCGACCGTTGCACATTTGATTAATGCCAAGAAGGCTCCCAGGACCGGCCCATAGTAGTAGGCTGTGAGGAAAATCCAGGTAATGGGGAGTGCCCCGAGGCCTGAAACCTGCAGTGCTAAGCACTTGCAGAAGAAGATAATGTAGGTCGAGGGAATAAACAGTGACACAGACACAGGGCAGGATTCTTGAGCAGACGGCTAGTCTAGTCGGTTTGGAAGCCATAACTTTTGCCTGCGAAGAAAGGTGACCAAAGAAACGTGATTTTTCGAGCGACAATAGTTGTGCCAGACATAAAAACGTAAATTATGTGCTAGACTGGTTTTGTTTCTATCTTAACGAAACGTGTCTTTTCGTATCATGAGTCAGTCGAAGATTGCGCTCTAGAGAAATCTCTCTTTATCTTCAGTGAAGCCATTCTTTCTCTAGTCGCATTAAGACGCAACTCTCAGTCAGCGTGGCTAGAGTCGTTCGTCGAAATGATGTTTTTTTTTATAGGAGAAACAAACGAGAATGCGGCTCACCTGATGGTAAGTGACTACCGCCGCCCATGAACAAACTCAACACCAGGGGAATAGCAGAGCCTACTCCTTATTAAAAGGTCGGGCCTTTTAAAACAGAGTAGGTTCTTCTTTCCTTGAAAGTGCCTAAGTCATCGGTCCGTAAAAATCGCTGGTAGTAGTCGATTCCACAAGGAAGTTGTGTGAGGAAGAAAACTTCTCGTAAATCGCACGGTGGTGGACTACATGTAGTAGGCCTTTCAAAAAGGAGTACGCTCTTTTCTTGAAGGTCCCTAAGTCGTATCGGTCCAGAAAAATCGCTGATGGTAATCGATTCCACAAGGAAGTCGTGCGAGGAAGAAAAATCTTCTAAATCGCACAGTGGTGGACCGCCAATCATCCAGATGAAGTTTGGCGGCTGGGATTATTCCGAACAATTCCTCAGAGCACTCCCCGTGGTAGATGCGAAAGAAAATGCAAAGGGATGAAACATCTCTTCGCAGTGCCAATGAATCGGGCCGATCGGAAAGGACTCGGTCGTCGACGATGCGGTCAAGTGGAAGGAGCTGGCACTGGGGAGCCCCTGCCCAGAGATGGGAACAGTATTCCATGTTAGACCGAAGCTGCGCTTTGTAAAGTTGCAGGCGGTGTGCCGGCATGAAATACTGTCCCGCTCTGCTGAGCATGCCAAGCTTTTTAGAGGCCAATTTGCTCTTCTCTTACAAGCGACCACGAAACTGCACGTCACTCGATATGTCTACTCCAAGGATTCCAATACTGGCAGAGGCAAGAAGGGGAGTGCCTTGAAACTGAGGAGACACGACAAAGGGGTTATTTTTAGCGGTAAACGCGCAAACTTGTGTCTTCTGAGGATTAAACTGGACTAGATTTAGTCGCCCCCAATCCGAGACTTTGTTCAGCAAAGACTCGACTTCAGACACAAGTTTGTTCCGGTACTCGGTGACGTTTTCCCGAGAAATATCGGCACGGCCGGTGTATAGAGCATCACCCGTGCTGTCATCCGCATAGCAATGAATGCTACCAGTTTACAACATATCATTGATATGCAGAAGAAACAGCTATATAAATTATTACTGATGTCGAGGCATGTTGTATCAAACTCCTCTTTTTTTGGAGGATTTTTGGACGCTTGATAATGACGAAATAAAACGGCATAATAAAAGAAATGACATAAATGACAGAATGACGATGCCACATATATATCACGAAAAATAATTAGTTGACCCTTAAGCGTATTATGTGACGTTGAATGGCCGCACCTTACACCGAAAGATCCCACAAGCTTCTAACATAATGAAAAGGAATATGACGTATTTAATGAACGGGTCCATTTCCATCCTTAACACATCTAACTAACTTAGATCAAGTTTCCGATGTGCGTCAATTGAGTTAGAAAAAAAAACTTATCTTGAGCGACTCAGTCGGTGTGAGAGTAGCTTATATAGGATATCGAATCCGCACTAACAGAACTCAGTTAAACCTGCGCAAGCGACCCGAATGCGCACGCGTCGTTCGGATTATTGATGCAATAGTGTTACTAAACTGTGTTACCATTTCGAATGGTTTAGTGGTTGTTATTGAGATAGTAGAATCGTTTAAGGTAAGTCACCTTGATTGGATTTTTATGTTTTTAGTTTGTACAACAATAATTTATATTTATATATAACATAAATAGAAATTGTTTTAATATTTATTTAATTTAAATTAAAATAATAATTTAAATTATTTTATTTCGCGAAAACTTACAGCTAATATTAAGAGTAAATAATTGAACAACAACCGAAAGGCAATCTAAAACTTATCACAAAAAAAATTTGAACTTAAAACAAAAATTTTAGTCGATAATAGATTAAGACAAACAGTAAATTAACAAAATTTAACAGAAGAATACTGAACAAAATATTTTTTCGCTAAAATATTTTTGATATGAATAACACTGGTATTAAACAGATCCAAATCAACACTATTAGAAATCTCAATAAAAGTTATGCATTCACGTATCATACAAGAATTTTGTCTGTATTTAGTCCGGGTTTGAGGCACATGGAATAAGCGAGGCTTTCTTAATAGAGTAGATGTTGTTTAATTATATTGTTTTTTTTTCATTATCCATTTATGCATAGGTTATCAACAGTTTTTATGGGGGTTAGTTCAAATTCTACGCGGTAACTGACTCATTATATAAAGAGAAAAAATTACTGTCCGTTTTGAACTCTATAAAGTCCTATAAAATTTTTCGAAATCATTGTGTTACAATTTCCGGATACAATACATTCTAACAGTAAAACTCATAATCTATTTTAGAACATAGATAAGGAAATGTTTTTATAAATATTTGTGCTAGAGTGTTATCACCTAGGAAATGAGAAATAATTGGAGTGAGCGTTCCATTTTATATTCGAATGTTGTTAGATAAATTTGTTCTTGATCAACTCTTGCCTAACTTGACAAGAACAAACTTAAATCTTATGATTCAGCATCTTCGCTAAGAGTTCGCAACAATCCTGTGCCCAGCTCTGGTAAATTTAAGCATTATTTCGACTACTATAATATCAACTTGTTATTTAAATTTTTCACATTTTGAAAACTATGACAGTATCTTGTCTAGGATGTTGTAAAAAGTGACTAATGGGATATAAAGAGGTTGTGTAGACAATGGTCTAGCTTACTGTCACTTCTTCATAATTTCCCATCTAAACTTCTATTATTTTCTACCGACTTCAAAAAGGAGACGGTACTAAATTCGACTGTGTTTTTTATGTGATTTTTTTTTTCTTATATTATTTATTATTTATATTCTTTTTTATTTGAAAGCTGGTGCTTCTCATGTGGTCCCATATAAATTTGATCAAGGTATGGCGACTAGTTTTTGAGTTATTCTTAATAATTTATATTGAAGTCGGTTGTATAAAATTTTTAATATTTAATTATTAGCTAGCTAGTTAGCTAGTAAGCTGCTCTTTGGGCTCTGCCTGTACCCTCGGGATTACAGGCATACGCGTACGTGTATGCATGTATAATTAAATTTTTCCATTTATATTAGTACCTAAGTAGATATCTCTAGAGCCATCATCACCATCATCATTACAGCCTTCACAAGTCCACTGCTGAACATAGGCCTCCCCCAAGGAATACCACAAAGCACGGTCTTGAACCACCTACATCCATCGAATTCCTGCATATCTTACCAGGTCATCACTCCATCTAGTAGGAGGACGCCCTACACTTCGAGGCCGCCACTCGAGAAACTTTTTTCCCCATCGGTTGTCGGTTCTTCGAGCTATATGGCCGGCCCATTGCCACTTCAGCTTACTAATCCGTTGGGCTATGTCGGTCACTTTGGTTCTACTGCGGATATCCTAAAGTTAATCACGTAGAGAAACTCCGAGCATAGCCCTCTCCATAGCTCGCTGAGCGACCTTGACCTTCCTTATCCGGCCAGCAGTGAAGTACCACGTCTCAGTTCCATAGGTCATCACTGGCAACACGCACTGGTTGTACAGTCTCGGTTTCAAGTTTTGAAGTATACCTCACGAGAAGATGTGCCGTAATTTTCTGAACGCTGTCCAGCAATAGCAAGTTTTGAATCCGTCGATTGACCTCTCGGTTGAAGTTGGACTTACCTAGTCGGACTATTTGTTCCAGGTAAACATACTCGTCAACAACTTCGAGCTTAGTGCTCCCAACAACTACCGGGATAGGTGTGACATGGACATTAAACATGATCTTTGTTTTGTCCATGTTCATCTTAAGACCTATCCTTTGGGAAACACTATTGGGGTCATTGAGCATAGTGCTTAGGTCTTCCAGCGATTCTGTCATAAGGACTATACATATATCGTCGGCAAATCGAAGGTGAGTGATGTTCTCGCCATTGATGTTAATACCATATCCTTTCCAGTCCAGGAGCTTGAAAACGTCTTCCAATGCAGCGGTGAAGAGTTTCCGGGATATAACTCTAGAGCCATGCATTCCTCCAAACCCACAATACGGTGTTAACGGGAGACTTCAGCGCAAAAATAGGCACAAGAAAGAACGTTGAGCTGAAATTAGGTTAATTCGGAAAAGGGCAACGGAACCCAAGGGGCCAGGAGCTGGCTCACTTCATGGAGAAAGAGAGACTGTTTATGATGAACTCTTTTTTCAAGAAGCGGCCCCACAGGAAGTGGACCTAGTTGAGCCCTGACGGTTCGACAAAAAATGAGATTGACTTCAATATGACGACTAGACGGCAACTGTTCAGTGATGTCTCAGTGATCGCGAGGGTGAAAACTGGTAGCAATCACCGAATGGTTAGAAGCACGCTGAACCTAAACGTTAACTTGGAGAGGTGTCGTTTAACGTAGTCAACGCTCCAGCCCCGTCGTGCTCTAATCTAAAATCCTGAAACCTTTCAGCTCGACTTACAAAACCGTTTCCAGTGCCTATTAGATTGCAATGCAGTGGACGATATGAATGACGAGCTAGTGTAAACTGTCCATGAGGTCAGAGCTAAGTTTTATAAGACCCGCCGCAGAAGAAAACAAAAAGTCTCCGACCACACTCGTAATCTCATAGACGGAAAATAGACGGGAAATGAAGCTGCAGTATTCAGTAGATTTGATAGCATACAGGCAACTGAATAGACATATCTCCAAATGCATGCGGCGGGACTTATGCAACTTTAATACGAGCGGAACCAGGGCTCCAAAGTCTTTGCCAGATAACTGTCTGCCAGCAATGCCCAACTGTCGAAGCTCAAGACCGAATGTGATAGCATCGTTTCCGAGACACCTGATATTTTGAGTGAGATTGAGAGGTTCTATGGGCAGCAGTACACGTCATCGTTGGAGCCACACGCAAGTGTGAGTAACGATGCAGGAGCAAGTCTTATCCGACACTATTGCGATGATATCCCAGACGTCAGTCTGAGCAATATTAGAATGGCTCTCCAGCACCTTAAAAAAAGCAAGTCCTCGGGCGAGGATGGAATTACAGCGAAGCTTCTGAAAGCGTGTAGAAAACCGGTACTTGAAGTCCTTTCGAAGCTCTTTAATTCCGTCCTCCATGGCGTTACTACTCCGGAGGCGTGGAGCAGAAGTGCGGTGGTCTTGTCTACAATAAAGGCAACAACGCTCTCTTGAAGAACTACAGACCGATTTCCCTTCTGAGCCGCGTCTACGTGCTGTTTTCGAGACTCATTATGAATCGTCTCGCAAGCACACTCGACGACTTCCAGCCTCCCTAACTAGCCGGTTTCCGAAAAAGCGTTAGCACCATAGACTACATACATACCCTTCGAAAAAATGTACAGAAGACCGAAGAGTACAATCTGCCACTTTGTGTTGCGTATGTGGACTATGAGAAAGCCTTTGATTCCGTCGATATTTGGGCAATACTGCAGTCCCATCAGCGGTGCCTAGTGGGCTGTCGGTATATCGAAGTGCTGAAGTGCTTGTACAGTAGGTCTACGATGGCTATCCGAGTACAGAACCAGAGTACGAAACCTATCCAAGGTGACGTATTATCCCCGAAACTCTTCACCGCTGCATTGGAAGACGTTTTCAAGCTACTGGACTGGAAAGGATACGGTATTAACGTCCATGGCGTGTACATCACTCATTTTCTATTTGTCAACGATATAGTCATTATGGCAGAATCCCTGGAGAACCTAAGCACTATACTTAATGTCCTCAATAGTGTCTCCCAACGAATAGGTCTTAAGATGAACATAGACAAAACAAAAAATATGTTTAACAGCCATATCAAACCTATGCCGGTACGACAGTTGTTGGAAGCACTAAGCTCGAAATTGTTGACGAATATGTTTACCTTGAACTAATAGTCTGACTAGGTAAGTTCAATCGACTGGGCAGCGTGCGGGAGATTACGAAACATTTTCTCGTCAGACATACATCAAACCCTCAAAACTAGATTGCACAACCAGTGCGTGTTGCCAGTGATGACTTATGGATCTGCGACGTGGTCCTTCACCGCTGGCCGTATGAGGAAGCTCAAAGTCGCTCAGCGAGCTATAAAACGAGGATATCCGCAGTAGAATCGGAGCTACCGAGATAGCTTTAAGAATTAGTGTGCTCAAGTGGCAATGGGCTGGCCATATAGATCGAAGAACCGACAACCGATGGGGAAGAAAGGTTCTCGAGTGGCAGCCTCGTACCGGCAAGCGAAGTTTAATTTCCCCCGACTAGATGGAGTGACGACCTGGTAAGGCATACAGGAAGTCAACGGATGCAGGTGGCTCGGGACCGTGCTTTGTGGTATTCCTTGGGGGACGCTTATGTTCAGCAAGGGACTTGTTAAGGGCTGTAATGATAATGATGAATGATAATATTTTTTTTATATAAAACTTAAGTGACAAACGAACTCACATGGTAAGTGCTACTGCATCCCATGGACACCTTCAACAAAATTCGAACAAAGAAGGCTACATATGCGATGTCACCTCTGAGGGCTATGATGGAATACCTTACAGTCTGTAATCATATTGGCCCTCTTTACCTATAGGTTAGTGGGTAGTATCCAGATGGACTCGTAGGCCCAAAAGGGGTCCTACCATTTAGCAGTAATAGTCATGCAGTAAATATGACATGTTCCGATCATTCTATCATATACCGAGTAGTGGCGGTGTAAGAATAACCACTATCCCATATCATCCCGTGGGTGTAAGAGTCGACAGAGGGAAGCAAGTCAGGAGTTGGGCAGCAGCGCCTTCCTTACAACGACTTAAAATAAAAAAAACTGCGGTCGCCAACCCGCTTGGCAACTATGGCAAACTTCCCCCTTATGCAGGGAATCTATGGAGGAGGCCGGTGATCAGCAGTGGACTTTAATAGGCTGTAATGGATGGATGTATAGAAGATAATCTTCCAAGAGCACATGACCCATTGAGAGGTGAAATTTTCAAATCAATAGTAATATTACAACTATGACAAATATCCTCCCTATGAGGCAATCTATAGGAGAGGCCTATGTTTAGCAGTTGATTTTAATAGGCTGTGACGGTAAAGGTTATCTATTATTATTTTATCGGGCCCGATAACTGGTATTATTTATTGTGTTTTAAACACGGCGTCTGTTGTTTTATTCATTGAAATAATAAATAGATAATATAGTCATCAATCTATTATATTATATGACGGTTATGATAATTGTATTTAATTGCAAAAATATCGTATACCGGTCTATCAAGACCCGCTATTGTTGAAGAAATAGTTATAAATATAGCTATATATAGAAAAAATAGATAACATTGTGCACGTAGAATAAACAAAAAATAAAATTTCTACTAACTATAATAGTGTAAAGTGTTATTTAGATAATAGTTCTTATTGCTGGGTTTACTGCCACGTTAGTTTGATAGTTTATTTATTTAAGCTTCATAAAATATGATGTATACGCGGACTTAATGCCTGCGGCGTTCTCTACCAGTCAACCTTAGGGTGATGCAGAGATGAAAATACGAAGTAGATGTGTGAAACGCTAAAAGACAAGAATATAAATTAAAGTATATATGTAAATATAAAACAAAATAATACATATAGGTACCCAATACCCATACATAAACTTACATATCAAAAATTATTTAATACATGCATAGTATTATATATAAATTATGTACATAAAAATAATAAATTACATACATTATATAATTATATATTTATATAAAGACACAAATAAATACTACTAATGAGATTATTTTGCTAGTTTAATTAAGTAATATTCGCGAACTTTGTTCTTGAATGCACCTATACTTGCTGCATGCATATAGCTACCTGACGGCTTCGTTGGTGCCGTGGTCATAAATGTAACCACTGATCATGAGGTCTCAGGTTCGAATCCCAGGCCAAGTTAAGAAATCGATCCAGTTTTTCTGACAAAAAATTCTCAATAGCAACTCGGAGTCAGAATATTAGCGGTGTTCCACCCCCGTTCCGCAGAAAGCACGTAAAGCCGTTAGTTCTGCTCCGGATATCTCTACGCTCCTATAGAATTACCGTCCCAGCGGACTATGAGACTATGGGAATACAGAGTGCTGGCGCTGGAATATGAAGTTGCTAAAAACCTTGCGGACACACTCGGGCACTATAATCTTGCGCTGATGATGGCTGGTCTCCGCTGAGACTGGCCGCCGTGAAAAAATCTCGGTATGGAAAAACATCATTATTATTGAGTAACTCGCATAGGTGACCGAAGTATAAATAAATTTGATGGATAAAATCTATGTAGATATTATAAACTTGAAAAGTAAAATAATTAATAGAATCAGGTGTTACTTTGCGGAAATCCATTGTATTAAAGATCTCAAAAATTAACATGCTAGGATAATAATACATTTATTTTTATACAATATTAAAAACTATAATAATAAAAAAAAGATTCGCACAATTAAATAAAATGATGTGTCCTACCTAGTTTGAAGAGCACCTCCCGTTCTCACTAATTGCGTGCACTATCCTCGTGCTGGGATTAGGGGTGACGGTTAATTGAAAAGTAAACATTAAATTGTGATTAAAAAATTTAAACCAAATCGTTTCCTAGAGTTAAATTACATTATATACAATAATTGAAGTATAGAGTAATTTTTTAAAGAATAAGGGTAATAATCGGTCATACATTTCACATTGTTTTTTTTATAGTATAAAGGTGACAAACGAGCACACTGTCCAACTGACGGTAAGTGAACAGGCCCATAGATATCTACATCTATCCTCGATTATTAATCAAAATTTAGATGCGTTCTGACCCCTGAGGACTAAGATGGAATGCCTTATTTCCAGCAAAAAGGTCTCCCGTTTTCTGCACTCACCATACGAAACACAGCAACATTAAGCTGTTATTTCGTTGGTATTCTGTGAAAGCGTGGTCTAGGGATGGGCAAAGGGAGAAAATATATCGATATATATCGAATCTATATTTATAAACAGCATCGATATATATCGCGTGATAAATATCGATATTTCGATATATCGTCATCATTTGAATGATGTAAAGATAAGGTCCAAAATTTTATCTACTGATGGTTGGACGACGAAACACACGATACAACATTTTAAAATATATCGAAATTGATACGAATTAGATACTCTAAAATAAATATCGATATGTCGATATATCGCGATTTAAAATATCGACGATATATATCGATATTTTTTCCCCAAGCCTAGCGTGGTCCTTCCCTTGTCGAACCATTTGTGTTACAACCATAACATATCTGCAGCATAACTCTACCACGTAGAGCCACGCTGCAGCTATTATTATCTATTACCTATTTTAAAATGCCAGCAACACATTTGTAATTCACCGGCTGTTGCAGTAGTTCATAGGCCGTGGCAGTCACTTACCATCAGGTGAGCCGCATGCTCGTGCGCACACTCACAAATAAAAGCTGTAAAAATCCAAAATCCTTCCACGAGGATGAGGATGTAACTAATACATGTAAAACGAAAAATTTTTCACTTGAAGTCTATTGTTCTTGACTTTGGACTTGGTATGTGAACAGATTCACGTGGCCTACAGTATTAATTCAAATGACTCTCACACGTTATTATCTAAACAGATCAGTGGTATTTGGTAATTTTAAATTCAGCCAGACATTAAATGTTAATTAAGATAACTATTGTTTACGGCACTTTATAAACAATTTTGAGAAGCAATTCAATTTTAATGAAAAAAAAAAAACAATATCCATCTAAAGACTAATTTTGAACAATTTTCTGCTGTGTTAAAGAAACATATTTGATACATAACATCCGTGAGAAAATTAAATCAAGAGATGGGAAGGAGCATCTACCTGATAACGACCAGGTATGCCAACAATCTCAAATATATTCCCTGAGATGCAATCTATGGGAAAGACCTTTTAACATTGGAAATTGTAAACGGATAAACAAATTAGTAAAACTTTAAAAAAATTAAGCATTAAACTCATTTAACGATCTCCTTTCCTTTTTTGAAATTTGTTCTAAAATAAATTTTTGAAATATTGTTCATGTGAGAAATGGGCGATAGCATCCACTTACTATCAGGTAGGATAGGTAGCCAAGAAATAATGTAGCAAGCTAGTAGTAATTTTAATAGTAGTAATTAATGGCTGCAACACGAAAAAGTTCAAAAAGTTTAAATAACACATTAAAAAGGTATTTTTGATACGTTATTTAAAAGGATAAGGTACAAGAGGTGAAAGGGTTCTAGTTATTTTGTAGTTGGAGATTTACAAATCTAAGCCTAAATATGCATGGTTTGTACACAGCTTGTTAACAATGGTAGAGCCACGCGGCAGCTTATGCTATCGCAAGGGATGGGCCCACGGGTGGTACCACGACCTCACAGAATACCAGCGTGAAGTAGAGGTTTACCTCTGCGTTTCGCTTGGTGAGTGCAGGTGGCCGGAGGCCCTTTTTACTGGAAATGACGCATTCCATCTTAGTCCTCACGGGTGACAACGCATCTACATTTTCATTTGTAATGGGGGATGGATGTAGATGTCTATGGGCCGCAGCAGCCACTTACCATCAGGTGGACTGTGTGCTCGTTTGTCACCCTTATCATATAAAAAAACAACCCCATGACCTTGTGAAATACCTATCAAATGATACCCGTGTCGAAAATATGCATTGGAATTGAATTTTTTGTTTTAAAATTAAGGCTGTTGAATATACGTGATAGAGCCAAGCTGCAACTACATTACGGTTATAGCACCTATGGGTCGGCGAGGGTCGGCACAACCGGGGACATTGGAGGGGACAAGGAACATTCTCGCACAAAATTCCAGCATGAAGTAGCAGCTTAATGCTGCTGTCTTTCGTATGTTGAATGACGAAAACCGCAACTGTAATTGTTACAAGACAGTCCACCTTAGTCCTCATGGGTGACATCGCATCTGAATTTGGATTCTCAATCGGGGATATATTTAGGTGTTTATGGCTCACATCATCCACTCATCAACCGGTTAACTGTGTGCGCGTTTGTGACTATAAACTCTATTTAAAAAATCGACTTTAAATATTGATTGGGGTACAACTGTAATATTTCATCACATCACCAAAACGCCCAAAAGCTTTTTTAAATATCCTTACAGCCTGTTAAAAAACCACTGCACTGATTATTATAGGCATAAATATTTGCCATAGTTGCCACGTCTGACAGGCACGTTTTTTTTATTTTTTATTAGGAAGACGCTGCGTGGTTTGGTGCTCTATGTTGCCTCTTACGACACCCACGGCATGATATGGGGTAGTGGATATTCTTACCACCACACGGTCACTACACGGTCACGTTGCGGTAAAATATCGATATTTTTATTTCTTTGACATGAAGAAAGAAACACTCAAATATTTTTTTAAATAACTTGAAAAAGAAATAAAAAGTTGAAAACCTTAATATTTTTGTGTACACAACTGTTATATTAATCCAATGAAATATCCCTTGTGTAGTTCCTAAAGAAAACATACAAACTAACAAACGTCAAGGGAAATAGAAAAAACCTATTTTTGAAGTCGGTTAAAATATAAAATAAAAAGCTCAGTCGTTTGTCCAACAATTGGAGACATTAGAACATGTTTATGAAGAAGACCCTGACTAGAATGATCCATTAGCACTTCGCTTGATGCGCGATTTTGAAAGTTGTTATGGTGAAATAAGCCTTGAAAGTGTAGCTGTAAACGAAAATTATACTTGTAATTATTAGCCGTTTGGGTGAAATTTGAATGAGGGAGGTGTTTGAAAGTCTACTCATATGACTTATTCTACACCTTTTCGAAGTAAAGATATATTTTTATAATATTTCTTAAAGTAATTATATCGTGAAGTATAATCACCATCGGTTCGACCATTCCGAAGATTTGCGCGGTCATACAGACAGACACATTTTTTTTTAAATGGTTATTTAATTTTTACTTCTATGAAAATATCTCTCTGAATAACAACGTAAAATAGCAACTTAATACTGCTGTGTTTCGTATGGTGAGTATAGAGAACCAAAAACCCCTTTTTGCTGGAAACGAGACATTCCATCTTAGTCCTCAGGGGTGACAACACATCTGCATTTTAATTCTTAATCAGGTGGACTGTGTGCTCGTTTGTCATCCTAATTTATTTTTTTAATCTGCATTTTGAGTCTTAATCGAAGGTTGATATAGGCATGTCCTACAGCATCCCCTTAGCTTCAGACAAATATGTGCTCTTTGTCACCCATAAGCTATAAAAAAGTCAACATTCAACATTCAAGGATATTAGTACCTAGCAGTTGTTACACCGATTGTATAACTATGAGGATATCCGCAGTAGAACCAGAGTGACCGACATAGCCCAACGGAAAAGTAAGCTGAAGTGGCAATGGACCGACAACCGATGGGGAAAAAAGGTTCTCGAGTGGCGGCCTGGTACCGGCAGAATAAGTGTAGGGCATCCCCCGCTAGATGGAGAGACGACCTGGTAAGACATGCAGGAAGTCGATGGATGCAGGTGGATCAGGATTGTGCTTTGTGGCATTCCTTGGGGGAGACCTATGTTCAGCAGTGGACTTGTGAGGGGTTGTAATGATGATGATGATGATTTTTTATAACAATAACAATAATATAAAATTAAATGCGTTTAAGTCTGTGTAATTAGTATAACCAACATAAGTCGAGGTTAAAAGTAAAAACAAACTAATCAAAGTAAGAAAAAAAATCAAATTAATTTAATTAAGTTTAATTTTAGTAAGTTATATTTTAAAGATCTCAATAACGTCAGAATTTACTGTTCTGAGAGTTAGACTAAGAAGAACTGGCAAAAAATAAAACAATTGAATGCAATTATAAATTATAATTTCATTATGTTGGTGTTTAATGCATTGGAACTGTTAACAATAAGATCATCACAGAAAGAAAATTATTCCCGTATGAAACCTCCAAAGGAGTCTTCAAATTTAAAATACAAGTCTTAGTTTTTTTTATTCTGTTTTGGAAATCTTACTGTTATTTACAATCAGTTGTTTTTATACATTTATGTGGATATTAACAATTGCGAAGTTTTCACATATAAGTTAGAATAAAAGGATAGATTCGCATGGTAAGAAAGTTTGGGACAAAGCCAGGCAATAATTACCTTTTAACTTAATCTTGTATGAATACGACTTGTACAGAAGTCCGACGAGCACAATTTGCCACTGTGTCTGGCGTATGCGGACTATGAGAAAGCCTTTGATTCCGTCGAAATTTGGGCAGTGCTGCAGTCCCTTCAGCGGTGCCAAATTGACTGTCGGTACATCGAAGTGCTGAAGTGTTTGTACAGCAGAGCTACGATGGCTAACCGAGTACAGAACCAGAGTACGAAACCTATCCAATTGCAGAGAGGTGTAAGACAGGGTGCCGTTATATCCCCGAAACTCTTCACGGCTGTTTGGAAGACGTTTTCAAGCTTCTGGACTGGAAAGGATACGGTATTAACATCAATGGCGAGTACGTCACTCACCTTCGATTTGCCGACGATATCGTCTTTATGGCAGAATCGATGGAGGACCTAAGCACCATGCTCAATGACCTCAATAGTGTCTCCCAACGAATAGGTCTTAGGATGAACATGGACAAAACAAAGATCATGTTTAATGTCCATGTCACACCTATACCGGTAGTTGTTGGGAGCACTAAGCTCGAAATTGTTGACGAATATGTTTACCTGGGACAAATAGTCCGACTAGGTAAGTCCAACTTCGACCGAGAGGTCAGTCGACGGATTAAACTCGGCTGGGCAGCGTTCGGGAAACTATGACACATCTTCACGTCAGACATACCTCAAAACCTTAAAACGAAATTGTACAACCAGTGCGTGTTGCCAGTGATGACTTACGGATCTGAGACGTGGTCCTTCACTGCTGGCCGTATGAGGAAGCTCAAGGTCGCTCAGCGAGCTATGGAGAGGGCTATGCTCGGAGTTTCTCTGCGTGATAAACTTAGAAATGAGTATATACGCAGTAGAACCGGAGTAACTGACATAGCCCAACGGATTAGTAAGCTCAAGTGGCAGTGGGCCGGCCATATAGCTCGAAGAACCGACAACCGATGGGAAAGAAAGGGTCTCGAGTGGCAGCCTCGTACCGGAAGTCGAAGTGTAGGGCGACCCCCCACGAGATGGAGTGACGACCTGGTAAGACATTCAGGAAGTCGATAGATGCAGGTGGCTCAGGACCGTGCTTTGTGACATTCCTTGGGGGAGGCCTATGTTCAGCAGTGGACTTATGAAAGGTTGTAATGATGATGATGATGATGATGTATGAATACGACTTTTAAGTTTTTTTTTATAGGATAGGGGTGACAAACGAGCACACAGTCCACCTGATGGTAAGTGGTTGCTGCGGCCCATAGACATCTACATCTATCATCTATTACAATTCAAAATGTAGATGCGTTGTCACCCGTGAGGACTAAGATGGAATGCCTCATTTCCAGTAAAAAGGGCCTCCGGCCACCTGCACTCACCAAGCGAAACGAGGTGAACCTCTACTTCACGCTGGTTTTCTGTGAGGTCGTGGTACCACCCCGATTCGAGCCGGCCCATCCGTGCGACAGCAAAAGCTGCCGCGTGGCTCTACCACTGTTTTAAAGGTTAAGTATTCTAGTAATAATTAATGTCGCCACAATTCACTTTAAGCACTACCTATTATAGAATATATCCGCTCCGGTGCTCCCATTGAATCAAAAAGTCTGTAAATGCGAACAAGATATGCATTTTGCCGATAGTTCGTATGTACCAATAGAACGTACAGTCTTGCTAACTTCTGGTGTTGGTGCTGTGTGGAACAGTGACTTTAAAGTGTTTGAAATGTTCATGCGAATCAACTATCCCGTTTGCTACCTTAGATAAGTATGCTATGTCGAAAATGTTTCTTCGAACACTTATAAAGATTATACCAGTTGTTTAAACTTCTCTTTATTCAGTTTTTTATTACCATCAGTTGTTAGCCGGAGCACATTGATGTCAATTTCATGTTTCTGTTTCCCTCTGTCGCCTCTAAAGACACCTAGGATGTAATGATGTAGTGGACTTCTCTTCCGACCCTACACGGTTTTTATCATATAAAAGTTATCTATATCTATATATAATATATCCATAAAAAGTCTTTTCTGGAGAAAACAAATCCAGGGGCCTAAATAAAGAGCACTGAAGCCAAATTAGTGGTTTTGAGAATTATTATATGTCTGTCTGTCTGTGTGTCTGTGTGTTCCCGATTCACGCAAAAACTACTGGATAGATTTTCATGAAATGTTGTGTGTAGGTAGATAGGAATCCGGGGCAACTTTTAGGCTACTTTTTATCCGATTGCAGAACTTCAAAAAAGGAGGGTTAAGTTTTTGCACTCTTGGCATGCGGGTTGGAAACCGTAGTTTATAATTTTAATATCAGTATCAGTGTCCCTCGGTTGCCTCTTACGAAACCCACGGGACGACTTGGGTATAATATTCACTACCCTAGTATTGGATATTTTTACACCCCCACTACTCGGTGTACGAATGAAACAATTCAATTGTTTTAATTATAATCTCAGTCAGGTCATTATTTATTTGACAGATATCTTTTATCTGGCGATTGGAATTCAGCCCTTAGTGTTAGTTAGAGTTTTTTGTATAGTATAGGTTACAAACAAGCACACAGTTGAGCTGATGGTAAGTGGTTGCTGTGACCCATAGACATCTACATCTATCCTCGTTTGCGAATCAAAATGCAGATGCGTTGTCACCCGTGAGGACTAAGATGGAATGCCTCTTATCCAGTAAAAAGGCTATCCGGTTTTCTACACTCACCATACGAAACACAGTAGTGTTAAGCTTCTATTTTACGCTGGTATTCTGTGAGAGTTATAGTGGACGTCGAAAATGACCACTAGTTCGAAAAGTCTAGACGTGTACAGAGAAGAACCGTCAAGACTGGCAACTCTCGTATCTTTTATTAGCAAAGAGATAATTAAATTTTACATTAAAAACATTGAATGAAACATTGGCGTAATTTTGATATTATAATTTATTTTAGTGTGCCAGCCAATCTGTACAGGGTCTTTATCCTCGAATATTTAACTATTTTATTTATATTTAATTTACTGCCCGTAACAATAAAACAAAATTTTAACTACGATATAAGTATGGAGTTGTCGCTGGTAGTAGTAGATGTACTACTTAGACAGCTTATATACATGTCCATTTCTGAAAGATGGTGGGAATACACATGTCTTCGAATTATTATTTTTTTTATTTCCACTTGATGTCTTCCTTCACCGCCGAGCACATGGTACATCAGCACTTTAACAGTGGTAGAGCCACGCGGCAGCTTTTGCTGTCGCATCGATGGGCCGGCTCGCACCGGGGTGGTACCACGACCTCACAGAATACCAGCGTGAAGTAGAGGTTTACCTCTGCGTTTCGATTGGTGAGTGCAGGTGGCCGTAGGCCCTTTTTACTGGAAATGAGGCATTCCATCTTAGTCCTCACG